>CATLJY010000467.1:0-16988 GCA_949987705.1 Thereva unica | reverse complement strand
TATTAGCCGCGTACTCCAACAAAGGATTTATTAAATTTCTGATGACCTTACAAGTCGGGAATGACAGAATATGAGTATTTTAACTTATTAAAACGACAATATCTCAGAAATGGCAATTCCTACGAGAAAATGTATAATATATTTTTTTGTAGATAATCGCCTAATCTACAAACGTTGTAAACACAATTTTCTGATAAGACGTACGGTTTAGCATATATTTGCAAAAAACTGATATTTTGACCCTTTGACCTTGAATAAAAAAGTTTGCAGTCGTCCAATCGCGTGGCAGTCTCTACAGCTTATGTATAATAATGTTTTTAAAGGCTGTTCTAATTTTCAGCAACTTCCGAATTATCTTCCAATTATGGCGTTTTTTCGTCTATTTTGACTGGACTATAGTATCTGTATTATTCTCTTGTTCCTTGTTTTAGCCATTTATGTAAAAGCCTGTCTATGTTATTTTTTTCTTTAATTTTGTTCGAATAGATGGTAGTAACAAATAAACACCTCTTGACAGGAATCAGAGTGTTCTTTTGCCCTAATAACACTTTCCTCATAAACGTGTCTTTTTTCTTATAAAAGGACTGAATTTATTGAGTAAAGTTTTCTAATTTTTTTATAACTAGGCTCATCTAATTCAAGCTCTCGCACTAGATTATCAATAATTGTAAGATTTTTACCCATTTTTAATCCACTCACGAGCGCAGCATGTCCTTTTACTCATTTTGTTTCCACGTTTTCTTCCTCTACGTAATACGACATTTTCCTTAAGAATTCCAAATCTGCGGAAAAAGTGTATATCTTCACTATACACTTTCAATTAAATGTATAAATGTAAACACAACTTCCACTTTAATATATACATCTCAAAAAATGGAGCAAAGTGTAACTTTCCACTATCCACTGAGTGTAATCACTGATAAGTGAAAACTCGGTTTACACTGCTATTCGGTTCCATTGGGAAATGTATACTCTTAAGTGTATAAGTGCAAACGAACCTTTAATGCATCAATGATATGAAATAAGATGTTTTTAACGATTTTTCTGTTATTCGTACTATTCATGTTTCATTTACTCAGGTATGTATGTAATTGTTACTCTCGCCGATAAACTTTCAACAGCATTAGCTTTCACAGGAGAAAATTAATGTTCTGATTGTATTTTGAGCAGGTAGAAAAGAAACTCCTTGGATATCCTTCCCTTCAAGGCAATATGACATACTGATTCTTATCCATGTAACGTTGAAGGGCTATGTAAAATTCAGCAAAGTTTTGATATACGGCATCAACTAAACTATACATGACTGTAGTACCCAAGGACTTTGTATTTTCCACTTTCGTACGCGCGAACGAATAGCGAGTGTATAACATGAATCCTTAACGAATTCACTTACATTTCGGTTAAATATTGCTACATTTTGTCTCTCAATCATCATGGAATTAAATTCTAATTTAATTTTGCGCACGAACATTCTCCAATTCCATTAAATTAACGAAAGAATTTTTTTGTTAGAGATGTCATAAAACATCAAAGTACCAGCAACCAAGCACCATCATACTCTAGATTCTTACTGGGTTCGAAGGACATTGCTGTCACGCTTCACGTCTACATCACTACGATGATAGACGTCTCATTAGAAATGCCATAAAAATTCCCGATTCCGGATATGAAAGGATGGCTTTCTAGTTTTCTAATTTAAAAAAAAGGAAATCAGACGACTGGTTATGCGGGCGGTATTCGTCCTTTGTAACGTTCCGTTGAATTATGGCAACATCGGCGAACAGGTGTCTGCCGGAAATAGACCGAATTTTAAATTTGGACAAATCGAAATATATTTGACAAAAACAATTTATTCGTCCTCAACTGAAGTGGCAAAAGGATGCTGGTTTACACGGTGCCTGGCATACCACCACCATAAAGTACATAAAGGCAGATTGTGTGTCAAAGAGCATCATGAGGATGTCGTGAGAATCCTTTAGAAAGTTTTGAGAGGTCGTGATTTATGAGGGAAAAGGCACACCAGCTATAATATTGGGCAGGGTCCCGAATATAAATTGGCGGAAAGGATGTTATGCCTTTATGGCTTTGGGGCACTTTACAAGGATAATATCCATCTTACATCACGGTCTTTAGTCATAAAGTATGTTTTTGATATTACCCCGAATCAAAGGTAAATTTCTCTCAAAGTCGTTTAATTACTTTGTCCTTTTTATGGGAGAACGTGTATAAACGGGGAATTTGCATGCGTACCTTTTTAACTTTTAAGCTTGTAATGGAATTTTTTTACTTAAATTTAATGCAAGGATTTTGTTGTATACTTTGTGTTTGGAGGGAAATGTTCGGTTTGACAAAATCAATAACGAGCGCGATATGTTCACATGTGAGCCTTATGTTTAGCCGTGATGGCAGCTCTTGTTTTATGTTTCAAATTGTTCCGAGTTTAGAAGCTGATAACAACTGACGGTTGATGTACTCCAGCTGTGTTCGGAGTGTGAAGAAAATAATGGATTCACGGAACAGAGTGATCGGAAATACGTTTAGGATGAGTTAAATGGCAATAAGTTAGGAATGTTCAGCGGAGCGATTTCTTTATCGTAAATTAATGGTCTGTCAAAGAATTTATAATTTTCTTAAAATATGTCTAACTCGCATAATTTTTGACAATGTAATAGTACTTTTAGCTTATTTATTCTTGTTATAAATCACTATTTAAATGGTGGATAAAGAAGAGCAAACAGAGAACGGAGGGGGTGTAACAGTTAATAAGTTGAATTCGTGATAGAAAAGTGGACTTCAGTTTAATTTGGAAAATATATTTAAGCTACTCATCCTTCAGCATTAAACTGAATTACTCGATTGTTATTGAACTCATCTACGTACCGTGATACAATTAAGTAGGGAGTAAGTAAATCCGGCGGGATGAGCCCACAATTGGTATCCAAAAGGACCGGCGGCAGCTTTGCTTAGAGTTGCTCAAAAATGCATACACCGATCGTGTCAAGTTGAAACGATCGATGTAATATCACCACCGATAACAGGAAAGAGTCTGGCAATCAGTCCCTCTATGTCAGGGAAAGCTATTAATGTATACTCTTTGACCTCAAGTGACTTTTCTATGGTTGAAACCAATGAATGATAGGCAATAACTGTAGATATGCCCTTTGTATAGGTGTGCTGCGTGCCAGAGAGTTCCGAGGTTAGTATGGCCTCAGATATATTTCAATTAGGTTTTCTAGAGTCTTCAATACAAAAGATGATAGGCTGATTGGCCTGACATTGTTGTGTGTTACTACCTTCGGTGTAAAGACTACTTTTACCTCTTTCCAACTAGAGGGAATACAATTAATTTGAAGGCATCCGGTAACCATAGGCTGCAACCAGGGAATGATAAGACTAAGGGTGCGTTGCAGCTGTGTCGGCACTATGCCGTCAGGGCCTGGTAATTTATAGGGCTGAAAGGTGCATAGAAGATGGATTTTACCAGCTGTGGTGAAGCTGGAGGGTTTACCGCGTTGGTTGTGTCAGTCGTGGTACTACTCCGGAAGTGGTTTCCATTAGTCTATGAGTTTCTTTGCGTAAATAGTATTGTTAGCGCTTTAGTTAATATTTTATGTAGCCTTCAGGCTTTCGACGTGGACTATATATTGCTGGAAAAGGTAGCCCAGGTACGTTTGGCCTTCCTTATTGCCATTTTGTATCTATTCAGCTTGGACTTATAGCAGCCCCAGGAGGTTACGCCGTTGCTGCGTCTAGCTAGACTAGGCAACAGTGAGGTGCTGTACCAAATCACTTAACAGCTCTCGGAAAAGCACTCTACTAAAAAGCATGCCGTTAAGAGTGTGGATGGAAGGCTGCTGTGCAGCCACGAAGAGCAACTCCAAAGATGGAGAGATAACTTCTTCGCCGCCCTGAATGGTTCACTTACACAGGAACCTAACAATCTGCGACAACTGGAGAGGCATCTGTTTATTATCTACTGTGGGAAAAATGTTGTCCCATATATTGCTATCTAGGATAAGAGAGGCAGTAGACCGAACGCTTAGGAGGCAGCAGGCCGGATTCAGGAAGTGCCGCTCCTGTATTGATCATATTAATACCTTGAGAATAATAGTGAAGCAGTCTACTGAATTCCGATCCCCCCTTTAACTTGCTTTCGTAGACTATGAGAAAGCGTTCGACTCGGTTAATAGGAGCTTCATTTGGCAGGCACTACGGCGAAGTGGACTGCCTGATAAAATAATAGAATTGATAAAACCCTATATAAAAATTTCAAATGCAGAGTTCTCCATAATGGAAAATTATCCGACAGCAGGATAATGGTGAGATCTGGAGTGCGACAAGGATGCCTACTTTCGGCATTATTATTTCTTATAGTAGAACGATAGTAGAACAAGCGGTATACAATGAGGTTTGCTAGACCGCCTTAAGGATCTCGACTACGCGGAAAGTAGTCCAGAAGACTTAAGGCTAAATCCGACTAAAACCAAAGAAATGCGGATTAATTCAAACACCATTGAACGGACAGCTCTGAATAACCGGGACGTGGAACTGGTAGATAAATTCTACTTTTTCGGTAGTATTATTACCAAAAATGACGGGGCAGAAGAAGACGTCAGTTCCAAAATTAATGAAGCACGAAGCGCATATACCTGCCTGTCTCGCATATGGAGATCAACGGAAATCTCAGCTAACACCAAATTGCGGCTGTTCAACTCCAACGTTAAGGCAGTTCTTTTGTACGGTTGCGAAACATGGAAATTTGCCCAATTCATCACAGGGCGCCTACAAGTTTTCATCAACAGATGCCTACGTCGTATCCTAGAAATCCGCTGGCAACATCAATTTTTAAATGAAGAACTATGGCGCCGTGCCGGCCAAGAAAGGATAGAAGACAAAATCAGGCGAAGGAAATGGACAGGCCCTTGACTGGAATCCGCAAGGATCCTGTCGAGTTGGAAGACCTAGAACAACGTGGAGAAGAACCCTACTAGCAGAAGCTGCAACAACTTGGGAGATCCTGGTCAGAGCTGTCGCTCAAAACAGAGTCCGCAGGAGAGCAACTGTTTCCGCCCTATGTCCCATGAGGGATTAAAGAAGCATAAACTAAAAAAGTAAAGTATTGTGCTTGTTGCCAGTCCAATGCTGTAATGTCAGTGCTTGTTGTAGGCTAAGGCACAGAAAATTGTATGCATTTCTCTTTGTCTGGAATCCACATTCTTGCAACAGATAGAAGAGCATACAAATTTCTGTGCAACAGATAGAAGAGCATACAAATTTCTGTGCTACAAAAGAGCTCCAATTTGCGTTTAGGACGTATTTTTCAGCCTCAATTAAGAAGAGTTTAGTGATTTTTGAGGTCCTTAATTGTGGCAGAAAAATACTTATAATGTGTAAAGCTTTTATATGGAGAATATTCACGCCTGAGTTGCAGTTAGATTGAATTCAGACTTATAAGCAAATTGTACTCGGTGCTCGATTATACCGTATAGGGACTGATATGAGTAAAAGTACTCGGTAAAAAATATCTAGTACTGACCAGTTACCAAAATGAGAGGGAAACGAAACTGACCCGCCGAATAAAGGCGGCGGAAAGTTTTTTAAATGTCATCCAAAGTCTAAGCTTGCTGTTAGAGTGTGCATAATATGTGAAAATGTTTATCATGAAGGTGATTTCAAAAGATTTAAAAATACGAAAATCGTAAGTGATGTGCTAATCATCTGTCCGGAACATGATGCATCCGACATAACCTCGAAGTTTGACAGCAAGACATTAAGCTCACAAGCTAGCTGGATCATTGCTCAAATTAAACTAAACGAAAAAGAAAAAGTTCAAGAAGAATTTCTTAAAAATGTTTCACTAAACGTTAATGAACAAGTGGCTGAGAAACTTAACCTAACAATGGTCGACCCGGATGATGATTACACAAGTTTAAAAAGCAAAATATTTCTACTCAGACAACTTAATGCTGAACTACAAGATAAAAACGCACTATTGAAAGAACTATTAAACAAAACAAAATCCGAAAATAAAACTAGAACGACTTATGCCGATTGTATAAATGACGGAAAGACAAAAAGAACATGTACCAACTCTCGTAATTAAATCTAAAGAAGATAAAAACAAAAACAAAACAAAGCAAGTTGTAGTAAATAAACTTCAAAACGACATAAAAATCCCAATAAAAAACTCCGCGAAACAAGGAATGGCTCAATTGTGATTAAATGTATAAACACAGAAGATGCTCTGAAGACTGAGGAAAAATTAATAGAAAAAATTGGAGAAGATTTCGAAGTAATCAAAGAAGAAGTCCTAAACACGAGAATGAAAATCATCGGCATTGAAAATAATATGACACAAGAAGAACTGGAGTCTGACATTAATGAACGGAATTTTGCTGATAGCGAACTCTTCTGCACTGTAGTGCATTCCTATAAAACCATCAACAAAACACGGAATGCTATTATAGAAGTGACAGCTGATACATATAAATATATAAAAGCTCTTGGAAACAGAATATACATTGGTTATCAGTGCTGCAAGGTGTTCGATGATCTTAATATAATGCCTTGTTACAATTGTGGCAGATTAGGCCATAGTGGTCGCAAATGCAAAAACGAAACCGCTTGCCTGAGATGCAGCGGTAAACACTTAACAAAAGAGTGTGATGGCAAACAATCAGTAAAATGTGTGAACTGCTGTTTCAACAACAATAAATATGACAAAAAAGTTGACATAAATCACATAGTAACTGACACAAAAAATTGCGAGTATTTAAAATATCATATTAATAAAAAAATCAACAACACGGACTATCCTACTGCACCTTTAGTTCAAAGATTTCTGGGCTACAAAGGTGATTCACCTAATTAACAAATACAACGACAAGTAATGAATTTTGAATTCATTGTCAATTTACAAAAAAATCTTATTAAGAAAGAAAAAATTTACAACAATCTCATAGCTCAATAGACATATCGATAATAATACCGACCTAATTATGTATGTCAACATCCGTAGCTTAAATGTCAATATAGATAAATTGTCAGTCTTAGTTGAGCGTCTTAAGGTCAAGCCTTGTATAATAGTATGTTCAGAAACCTGGAAACTTGAACATGCCGAGTATTTTAATATACCAGGGTACAAAATGTACTATAATAATGGAAACATAAACAATGCAGATGGTGTGGTAATGTATATAAAAGATTACATAACGGAAAATACAGAAATTATTAAATTAGGTAGACTTAGTATAATTAATGCTTGCATAATTTTAGGAGATAATAGTAAAATAGAAATATCAGCTCTTTATAGATCGCATGACATCCCAAAAGTTGAATTCATAGCTCAATTAAAGACTTACATGAGTATGAAAAAAAACGTTAAAAATCATTTTATAATTGGTGATTTCAATATAGATTTAATTAAATTTTATAATCTTAGCCAAGAGCATTTAAAAAATTGCTTAGAGCAGGGTTTTATTCCTGGTTTTCAAACAATTACCAGATCTGTAATCGATCTTGGGGTTAGGTTAGAAAGTAAGTTGGACTTCTCCACCCACATCAATTATATCTCCTCCAAGGGCAATTCAGTCCTGGGATTTATAAAAAGATGGTCCACAGAGTTCAACAACCCCCTCATCACTAAACACCTGTACGTATCTTTGGTTAGGCCTTTGCTTGACTACGCTTCCCAGGTATGGTCTCCTTACTACTCCTCCCATGCTAGTAAAATCGAATCGGTTCAAAGGAAGTTCGTCCGGTTTGCACTCAGCCACCTCCCGTGGGATGACCCACTTGCTCTTCCGCCTTATGAGAACAGACTTAAATTGCTCAACTTAAGCTCTCTCCATAAGCGCCGTGAGGTCGCTGACGTTATATTCGTTCATCGACTGATGAATGACAAGGTGGACTCTGGTTTCTTAAGAAGCCGCGCGTCATTTAGAGTGAATAACTACAACCTGAGAGGTGAACCTCTGTTGCACATTAATTCCTCTAACACCAATTATGGCATGTTCGAACCCGTTAATCGCATGCTTATAAATACTAACAACAATAGGAATGTGTTTAGCTTGCTAACTAGTGAAGTTGTCCTTAAAAGGACCCTTCTCAATGTGGTATGACTATCTGCGTGCCCCACTCCCTTTTTAGTTGCACGCTTCTCTGTTTGATGTTTTTGATCTTTCATGCTTTTAATATTTTATGTTTGCATGTCTCAGCTGAGCCACGGCAGTGGTAAATGTTTCTCAGCCCTGCTGAGAATTGCGCCTTCCGAGCTAGAAGGTTTAATTCGTTATTTATCTTTATATGTTTGCATGCCTCAGCAGAGGTGTGGTAAAATTTCTCAGCCTTGCTGGGAAGTGCGCCTTCTGTGTTAGAAGGGAAACTCTATATATGTATATACATATATATATATATATATATATATATATATATATATATATATATATATATATATATATATATATATATATACTAGCAATATATATATACTAGCAAAAACCCGTCGTAGCGTTGCAACGCCTTTCAATGAAATAAGATTATGGGGACACAGTCTGCGATAGGAAAATGATATAGTGAAAAAAGAACAAATCTGGGAAAATTGATTTTGGGAGATGACCGTCATGGACCAAATGATATATTGAGTATACTATATTACCTATGGTGTTCTACTTATCATACTCTTTCATTTGATACCCATGTCGAAGGGGTTGTAAAGAAAATATTAATACGCCCTCTTGAGATGGCGCTATGGACCAAACGATATATTGAGTATACTATATTGCATATGGTGTTCTACTTATCATACTCTTTCATTTGATACCCATCTCGAAGGGGTTGTGAAGAAAATGGTAATCCGCCCTCTGGAGATGACCGCCATTTACCAAACGATATATTGAGTATACTATATTGCTTATATTGTTCTACTTATCATACTCTCTCATTTGATACCCATCTCGAAAGGGTTGTGAAGAAAACGGTAGTCCGCCCGCTTGAGATGATCGCCATGGACGAACCGATATATTGAGTATACTATATTGCCTATGGTGTTCTCCTTGTCATACTCTTTCATTTGATATCCATGTCGAAGGTGTTGTGAAGAAAATGGTAATCCGCATTCTTGAGGTGGCCGCTATGGACCTATTGAGTATACTATATTGCTTATATTGTTCTACTTATCATACTCTTTCATTGGATACCCATTTCGAAGAGGTTGTGAAGATAATGGTCATCTGCTCTCTTGAGATGACTGCCATGGACCAAACGATATATTGAGTATACTATATTGCCTTTGGTGTTCTACTTACCATACCCTTTCATTTGATATCCATGTCGAGGGGTTGTAAAGAAAATGGTAATCCGCCCTCTTGAGATGGCTGCTATGGACCAAACGCCTGCTTTTCTATTGAAATTTTGCTATAAACCTCACGGAGCCCGAGACCTTTCCTTCAGATATGAATTTTACACAGATGAAATGCCTCAAAGAACATGGGTCTTGCGTCGGCCGCCATGAATCGGTATATTGAGTCTACTACATTGCTTATTGTATTCTACTTATCATACCCTTTCATTTGATACCCATGTCGAGGTGGTTGTGAAGAAAGTGGTACACCGCCCTCTTGAGACGGCCGCCATGGATCATTTTAGTTTCAATAGCGTCATGGCCTACCTATTGTTTGACAGCTGCGTAAATTTGAAATTTTCATTAAATGTAATGATTCAATTTAATGACAATTTTACATTTGTCAAACAATAGGTAGGCCATGAAGCTATTGAAACTAAAATGAAGTGAAAATTCCTAAAATTACCATTTTTTTGTTTTTTCAGGCAATTTTTTAAATTTTCCTCTCCGTAAGAACCATCCTCGTACTTCAACGAATATTCAAAAAAAAAATTAGTCCAATAGGTCCAGCCGTTCTCGAGTTTTGCGCTTACCAACACATTTAGCGATTCATTTTTATATTATATATATATATATATATATATATATATATATACAGGGTGTTCCAAACCACCCGTACCACCCACATATCTCTGAAATTTGGGATTGAAATAGAAAAACAAAAAACACGTGTTCAATATTTTTTGAAACTCTATCTGACCATACAAAAATGGACCCCCCAAACAACCCCCTCTTTGGGGGGTGGGGGGCAACTTTGGAAATTTAAATGGGACCCCCCATTTTTTTGGCAGATTCGGAATCTTCATAAAAAAATATGAAGATTTTGTCCCAAGCATTTTTTACGATTCGCCATAGATGGCGCTGTAATCGGAGGAAAACGTTTTTTATGACTTATTTATTTCCGCCAATTACAGCGCCATCTAAGGCAAATCACAAAAAATGATAAGAATAAAATCTTCATATTTTTTCATGAAGAATCTAAATCTGTAATAAAAAATAGGGGTTTTTATTTTGTTTTCAATTCTGCATCCCTTCCCCTCCAAAACTTGGGGGTAGAGAGCCATTTTGATTATTAACTTGAAAACCCCTAATTTTTATTGCAGATTTAGATTCTTCATGAAAAAGTTTAGGTTTATCACGTATTTTTTGGAGAAAAAGGTGGTTTTAGTTGAAATTTTAGTGAAAAAAATACAAAATTTTGACTTTGGCGACTCATAACTCCAAAAGTTTATAAGATAGGACCATTATTTTTACCGTCGTAGATAGGTCGGCGTACACCGGTACCATAATCATGAAAATGGGTTACACGGTTACAAAAATACAGGGTGATATGTAAAACTCTAGCAAAAAAACTTCAAAACGCCCTAGCGGCTAAACCGTTACGATTTCCCCCCCCCCCACCCAAACGATTTTTTGTTCGTCTATCCAAGACCTATCCACAGCCGGCCACTTTGTAAGTTTATGTGGGACACCCTGTATATATATATATATATATATATATATATATATATATATATATATATATGTATATATATATATATATATATATATATATATATATATATACATATATATATATATATATATATATATATATATATATATATTAGGGCGGGTCAAATTTTTAATCGACCTTTTACACCCCCTAGTGATATTCTATGGGTAATTTTGAGCAACTTTGCCCAAGAAACCATAGTTCGAAAGTTGAATTTGAGCCTCCGGATTTTTAAAAATAGGTATTTTTATGATTTAATTAATTTAAAAAGATAAAAATACAAGTTTTTTTCTCCAAGTACCCATATATAGGGGTTTTTTGGGTCAAGGAATTTATTTCTGATGTTTATTTTTATTTACCAGTGCCGCTAGATGACGCTTTCGTACATTTTATCCATATTTCGTATGTTTTATCACTATTTTTCAAGAAAAATTATTATAGCAACCCCAAATTATAAATGGCTTATGTTTCATGGAGTGGTTCATTCTTGTTTTAGCGCCATTTCAATGAAGTGTAAACAATATAAATATACTCATTCTCTAGTTAAACAAATTATAAACCATTAAAAGGCAGGTCTCAATTAAAACATTACTAATTTCAATAAATTTAAAATTAATAATAATAAAGAAAATTACATAAATCTAAAGTTAATAAGAAGAGAAAGTATTAAAATTCGTATAGGTGTAAAACAATGCAAGTCCAAGTGGAAAAAAAATCAAACAAACAATATAGTGAACAAAAACAGGGAAATCCCACCCCTAGTTCACAGGAAGCAATATTGAGACAATCATGTTTTGCGGCGGTTAATAAAAGGGCCTTTCAGAAGAATTACCTACATATAAGTAGGTACGAAATATAGCAATAATTACGGGTAATAAATTGTATAAAAGAGTAAAAAGTAGGCGACACATGTAATAAACATAAATATACTCCACAGAAATAGCCGATGGAAAATCAAAGCAGGACAATAAAAGTAAGATAGTAAAATAGGTTATTAGGAGTTCCGCGAAATTACGATTTGTAAGGAATGTTAGGAAATAGATATAGGAACCTGAAAGTTCAGTTCGCTCCTAGGCATCGCCGTGAGTTAACGAATCTATTGTGAAAAAAGTAAAAGTAATTTTTGTATTTCTTATTTTTATAAGTATTTTTTATTTGATTTGTGTATATAAGAACATTTAGAACCTAATATACTATGGATTCAGTGCCGTCTACTTCGCAAGACCAAATAGCATCAACAAGCTCCGGAAGTTGTTTGACACATATGCCTTCTCAAGATATTAGTGCTTTTGGTGTGTCTAGTGAATTAAGTGGTGTGAATCTGCCAAACAAAGTGGATATCTTAAGATATTATTTCTTGCTGGGCGATCGTGCTAAAGTTCAAAGTAAAATGTTCTCGTATAAGACTTTAACTCCTTATGTAGTAGATAAATTGCTTGAAATTTGGGGTAAACTGAATATTAGAACTATTGCCAAAACCAGTATTGGTAGAAAATTGAATACTTTGCTTGACAGATATCAAACCGCGGATAAGAACAGAACGAAAGGCAGATCATTTAGAGCATTCGTACAATCCACAAACGAATTATTTTATATCGGAAAATGTGAATGTGACTTAAAAACAAATTTATGTTCATGTGGCTTGATTCCAGAACACTTAAAAGAGTTTATGCTAGATCAACATAATGACAGAAAATGTATGATACCAGAATATACGACAGAAAATGTAGAGGAGGTAGCTATATCTACAATAATACCAGCAACTATAGAGAGCAGCGATCAACCATACATACCTGATCGAACAAATATCCATGTTGATGATGAAGATAGTGCAGAAGATCTTTCTCCAACGAAACGAGGACCTTATACTCCTAGATACGATGCTTCGAAGTTTGCTATGATTTGTGACAGATTTGGTGTGCCTGACAGAATAGCTTCAGCTATGGCAACATGTCTTATGGAAGACATTAACGTAAGAGATGACCGTGGTAATTTTGTAATTATGGATAAAGCAAAAGTTCGTAGAGAAAAAATGAAATGTAGACAAGAAGTGCTTCGTAACCGGTATGACGCTTCCAGTTTAATAGCATTTTCGTTTGATGGCAGAAAAAATGATTCTTTAACGAGAGAGAAAATAGATCAAAAATTTCATCAAACGATGGTAAAAGAGCCTCATCTAGTTGTTTTGAAGGAGCCTAATTCCCAATTAATAGGCTACGTAAAATTGGAAAATGAAGATGCGGAAACTAAGGTCAAAAAATTGAACGAATTTTTCATCAACAAAGGAATGTCCTTTGATTCATTAATTGGCATATGCTGTGATGGTGAACCAGCAAATACTGGCATAAAAAATGGAATATTGCGACGATTCGAACTACAGTTACACAGACCACTGCATTGGTTTGTGTGCCTTATCCACTTTAACGAGCTTCCGCTGCGGCATTTGTTTGACACGTTAGAAAGATCATCCACCACTGGACCACGAACGACAACCGGAACGTTAAACAAACAAATTGAAACTTGTGAAAAACTTCCGGTACGTAATTGTTATAACTTTTTTCATACCATTTTAACTTCTATTACTTATTTATAATGTGTTTAAAATAATAAAATCGTATTTTAATTCATCTAATCTTTACAGGTTGTAGCTGATTTTGAAAAAATCCAACTAGAGAATATGCCTCCAGCAATGGAAGAAGAAGGTGAATTATCTACGGATTTAAAGTACTTGTACAAGTTGGCCAATGCGATTTCTAATGGTTTTATTCCGAAGGATTTGGCTAATATTAAACCAGGGCCAATTGCTCATTCTCGCTGGCTCACCAAGGCCAATAGGGTATTACGGTTATATGTGACAACGAATAAGCCATCTAAGAATTTGAAAACTCTAGTAGCCTACATAATGAAAGTTTATACGCCAATGTATTTCAATATTAAGTATTATAACTCTGTCGTGTATGGTAGCGCATTATTTTCGAAATTCATACGTTGGGCCCAGTTTTTAGAGCCAAATTTACGCGACGTGATAAATAATGTAATTAAGGACAATTCATATTATGCACATTCGGAAAATGTTTTGTTATCAATGTTGTTTGATGACAGAAAAGACAAACGCGACAGTGCTATAAACATAATTTTACACTATCGAAATAAACTGGACGATCCGATGCGAGTTAGAGTTTATAGAAAACCTATTATTAACTTCAATTGCACAGATTATACGAATATGATTGACTTAAATGACGACAGTATTATTTTTGAGCCACCGTTTACAAAAACGATTCCGCATGATTATTTTGAGCAATACTTAGAATACGACGAGCCACCGCTGCCTGACCCAGGAATTCCGTTACACATCCAAGGTACGGAAAGACACATACAATTGCTGGCTAATGTTTCTAAACGTGCTTTAGACAAGAATCGAGAAGGAATAATGGCAGTGACATTAGAAAGCCGTAAGAAATTATCTCGACTTGAAAGCAAGCAAGACTTTCAAAAATAACTCCTCGATTCTTATCTATTACTGCAAAAAAATGTTTTCCTTTTTGAATTTAAATTTACTTTTATACTGTATTCTATAAATAAAAATAAATTTATAATAAAAATGTAAATGTGCGTTTGTTCTTAATCTAAAATCTCCGATCACTTTGAAATTTTGATACAACGTTGCATTCGAATATGCCTATGTTTTTATATACTATGAATGTGTTTCTGGAAGAGGTGTAGCGTGGCAACACCAAAACGACTATAGTGCACGTGTTTTAATATACTTGACCCATGCATTTATTTTAGGCCATTAATAATTTGGTTTAGCAAAACAAAACAATTCTTGAAAAATAGTGATAAAACCTACGAAATATAGATAAAATGTACGAAAGCGCCCTTTAGCGGGACCAGTAAATATAAGTAAACATTAGCAAAAGATTGCTCGCCCACAGAAACTCCTAAATACGTGTGCCTGGAGAAATAACTTGTATTTTTATCTTCTTAAATAAATTAAATCATAAATATTGACAAAAAATATCTATTTTTAAAAATCCGGAGGCTCAAAATCGATTTTCGAACTATAGTTTCTTGGGCAAAGTTGCTCAAAATTACCCATAGAATATCACTAGGGGGTGTAAAAGGTCGATTTTTTTTCATCCATACAAATTGACCCGCCCTAATATATATATATATATATATATATATATATATATATATATATATATATATATATATATGTATATGTATGTATGTATGTGTCTGATGTGCGCCTTCTGTGCTAGAAGGGTTAACTCTATTCAGATCATAGTAGTATAAATGGTACTTGTATTGACAATATTTTCATCAAAACGAACTCCATAGACACCAAACCCGTTAAGCTAGCTAATCTGTTTAACGATCATTATCCACTTTTTATAACAATAAATAAAATTAAAAACATTGATGATAAAAAGCATTAAAATCCTATAAATTATAAAAAACTAATAACCTTAGCTGGAAAAGAACATTTAAATGCGATATTGACAATACATGACCCAAATACAGCTACTGAATCGCTTATTAGTCTAATTACTAAGTGGATTAAACTGTCTAAGTTAAAAACAAAAAAGCAATCTAAATCCACTCCTCGTAGTCGTGGGATAACGAAAGGTATCTTGACATCTTGTGAGAAAAAAGAATTTCTTTATTTGATTTGGAAAATGGAGCCAGATAACCTACAAATTAAGACTGAATATAAAAAATATGTTAAAATTCTTATTAAGGTAATAAAAGAAACCAAATTCAAGTATGACAAACAACAAATTGAGAAGAATATTAATAATTCCAAAAATTTATGGTCGTTAATTAACAATAAACTTGGCAGCAAATTAAAAAAGAATGATAAAATTAACTACATTTACGATGATAATAAATCAAAGATACATGACCCCAGAAAAATCGCGGACTGTTTGAATACATTCTTCAGTAATGTTGGTACTGAGCTTAGTAACAAAATTCCCCAACCAAATAACCTTACACTTACTAGTCAACCCTAATACGATATTTTTAACACCAACAAATACATCTGAAGTATACAATATTATTAAAAATATGAAAATTAAGAGCAATGGTGTTGACGAGATCAACTCAAGAAGTATTATCGTACTAGCTAGATTCATTGTGAAACCTCTCGTACACATAATCAATTTATGCATTGAAAGATCTACTTGGCCTGATGCTCTAAAACAAGCTGATGTAAAACCGATCTATAAAGCTAAAGATAAGCATAATATGTCTAATTACAGACCAATATCTTTAATTTCAAACATAGCTAAAATCTTCGAAAAAGTAATTTACAAGAGAACATAACATATATACATAACATAATTTCAAAAAGGCAGTATGGCTTTATGAAGAAATTGGGTACTAATGATGCTATAAGTTATTTAACGAATATAATATATGACAAACTTAATAAAAGCATCCCAATAGCAGTCACATTTTTAGACTTAGCAAAAGCGTTTGATACAGTAAATCATAAAATTTTGTTAGAAAAATTGTACAATTATGGAATAAGAGGTAATGCCCATCAGCTTATTGCTTCTTACTTGCATGGTAGAACTCAACGCGTTAAAGTTAATGCTGCTATAAGTGAACTCTGCGTGGTACGAACGGGTGTTCCACAAGGAACAGTCATGGGACCCCTATTATTTATCTTATACGTAAATGACCTATTATGTGGCATGCCTGATGAGACAATTATATCATTTGCTGATGACACAGCAGTCATTTCTATTGGTAAAACGTGGACTGAGGTGCAAGACAAAATGGATAATTATCTTAGGGAAGTAAGTAATTCGCTAGCTTTGAATAAGCTATCATTAAACCTAGACAAAACTGTATACATGCCTTTTGGAAACTACTGCACAAGTGTTCCCGTTAACATAAATATTTCTGTTAATGGAGAAACTTTGCAACGAGTTGAATCTTGTAAATACCTTGGAGTTATTTTTGACTGTAGAATGAAATGGGATAAACATATTGAATACATATTGAACAAAACGAAATTTTTAATATTCATATTCTATAAACTCTCCAAGATCATGAATACTGATACACTGATGAAGT
>CATLJY010000466.1:0-70044 GCA_949987705.1 Thereva unica | reverse complement strand
AACATCCACTAAGAAGCGATTTTTCGAAATTCATACCCTAAGGGGGTGAAATGGGGTTTACCCAAACCGCTTGAGCTATAGGGCTGAAATTTTGACAGTGCATCCCTATAATGGCGTGAACATCCACAAAGAAGCGATTTTTCGAAATTCATCCCTAAGGGGGTGAAATGGGGTTTACCCAAACCGCTGGAGCTATAGGGCTGAAATTTTGACAGTGCATCCCTATAATGGCGTGGACATCCACTATAAGGCGATTTTTTGAAATTTATCCCCTAAGGGGGTGAAATGAGGTTAAGCCAAACCGCTGGAGCTAAACGGCTGAAATTTTGACAGTGTATCTCTATAATGAAGTGGACATTTACTAAGAAGCGATTTTTCGAAATTCATCCCCTAAAGGGGGGAAATGGGGTTACCAACTACTGGAGCTACAGGGTTGAAATTTGGACAGTGCATCCCTATAATGACGTGGACATCCACTAAGAGGCGATTACTCGAAATGCATCTCCTAAGGGGATGAAATGGGGTTAACCCAAACCTCTGAAGCTGAAGGGCTGAAATTTTGACAGTGCATCCCTATAATCACGTAGAAATGAATGACTCGAAATTCACTTTATTTAATATTCATTTGTGATTGCTTCATAATTTCTTACATCCACGTAAATAGGCGAACAAACTTAACGAACGTTCGTCAAACCCTAAAATGTCACTTTTCTTGATGACATATACATGCCAATCTCTGCTTCAAAACTTGCAGATTTGTTGAGCAGAGGTGATATTCGCAGCAATTTGTTTACCATATTTATTAAAAAAATGCATTATAATAAACCCTTTTTAGGGATAATAACAGCTGACTTTTTTGTTGGTTTTTTAAGGAAACACTGCACATAATAAACAGTTTTTAAAGGCGTTGCAAGGCACGCGGGTTTTATGCTAGTATGTTAATAAATCATTTCAGAAAAAAGAAAAAGAGAAAAAGAAAAAAACCGGCTGCCCCGACCGGAATCGAACCAGTAACGCTGAATCGAGGATCCAACGCTCTACCCACTCCGCCACCGGGCTGCTGACAGATTGACAACAATAAAGTAATTTGTTCGGTGCCCATGAAATGTTTAGGTTGAACTTTAACAGGTTGAATTTTAACAGTTTTTTCTGCCTAACTTCGAACTCCGTTATCAGAATTTAGAAAAAATTTAACGGGACCACCGTGGGAAGCTCCCCCTTCAAATGAACCAAAAAAAAGCAAAAAAGTTATTGGGTTACAAAGTTATGCGTGAACAGGACCACAAAATACCTACACGTCGAATTGAGTAACCTCCTCTTTTTTTGAAGTCGGTTAAAAAGACTGATACAGGAACCATCTCCTAAAATTTAAGTACTTAAAATAAATACATATATGTACGTAGCAATAAGTTAAAAACTAAAAACTTTATACAGCCCACTAGGATTAAGCTCCATGGGCTTAAACCCACTTTGTTAGAATAAGTTTTATTATGCCAATAAAGTTTATAAAAAAAAAAAAATACTAACATATATATTACTAAAAAGCAAGCGAATTATAAAGACCAAAAGCACGCACGAACAACAGACAACGTAGAAATTAATAGTTTGTTCGGCTTACTTTACCTTTCTGGATTGCATAAATCTTCGCATGTCCATGTTAGAGATTTGTGGGCTACCGATGGCACAGGTTTGGAAATATTTCCCGCTACTATGAGTTATAACCGCTTCCAATTTTTCAAGCAATGTTTACGTTTCGACAACGTGGAAACTCGTCGAGAGCGTCGTGAATACGATAAGCTTGCGGCTGTACGCGAAATTTTTGATGAATTCAGTAAAAATTGCGCAGATAATTATAATGTAGGCTGTTATGTTACTGTGGACGAAAAATTAGAAAGTTTCCGCGGACGTTGCAGCTTCAGGGTGTACATTCCAAGTAAACCAGCTAAATATGGTATAAAAATATCTTCTGCTGTAGATTCGATGAAGTCTCTACACTTCTAGGCTGGATATATATTGTGGTCAACAACCTGTTGGTCCATATGATGTATCAAATAAACCAGAAGAAGTAGTTAAACGTATAACAGCACATCTACAATGCGCTGGCCGGAATATAACAACGAATAACTGGTTCACGAGCTACCCGTTGGCCAAAGATCTTTTGGATAAGAAAACTACATTAGTCGGAACAATAAGGAAAAACAAAAGGGTATTGCCCCCTTTGTTTTTTATTGCTAAAAATAAAGCGTTGAAATCAATGATTTTCGGTTTTCAAAAAAGGTGACGATACAATCGTATGTACCGAAAAAAAAAAAAACAAGTGTGTATTACTTCATTCAACATTACATAGTACTGGCGAGATAAACACGAATAATGAAAGATGCTTACCGGAAATTATAGAATTCTACAATAAAACTAAAGGAGCTGTTGATACCACAGACCAAATGTGTGTTGCGTATAATGTAGCTATATGCATAGTCTTATTCAACCTCAAATTGCAAGTACTAAATTTAAATCTCAAACGTAGTATTCAAAAATTTGCAGCATCAGAAGAGACACAACCTGTAAGAAAAGAAAGAAAAGCAAATAAACCAAGATGGTGTCAAGTATGTAGTTCGGCGAGCGATCGTAAAACTAACACGATGTGCTATGAATGCGGAAGTCACCAAATATCTATTTGCACAAAATGTTATGACCAATCAAAGTTGGCGGCTCCAGAGGACACTGGAACTGACGCTGAAATGGATTCCAGTAGTCAGCAATAGGAAGAAATTTTATTTGACTTCTCTTGATCTTTTCTCCAAAAATATATACCATTGAGAAAAAATTTATAAAGTAATTTTTGTTTTTGTATATTGTTTTAGCTTTCCAGAATGACCCTTATTTCAAATGTGCCGTTTGAACTGAACTTGTGACATGTTCTTTTAAAAAACATGTTTTTTGTTGTTTTTTTAAATCATGAAATGAATTAATTTATATTTTTATTTATAAAAAATACTGGAACAATAAAATGAGTTGATTTTTTTGTTAATTCATACGTATTATTAATGCTTTTACTTAGAATTGTTTTTTGTGGGGATTTTGTTGGATTGAATTTTTTATTTAATACATTTAAATTTTTAGGTCGAATACACCCATGGTTAGTAATTACGGATATAAATCAACGTTAGTAATGAGGGTTAAATAAGCTTTGAGGATCTTGAAATACTTATATTTGACTAAAGATTTAAAACTGATATATAAAAGAAATGAAATTGTAAGTATTCTTAATTGCTATGTTGATGTTGGATACTTGGTCACATCATCTAGAAAGAAACCAAAACAAATCACAAAGAAATCACATATCAACAAGAAGACTACTTATCTTATGGCAATTGGAACACGTTCCACCCAGGAAGAGATATCTAATATAGCTAAAAAGAAAAAACCTAATTAGAATCTTTAACAATGAATTTAGAGAAAGTAGGTTAGGAAAGTAAGGTTAGATCTTATATTAATTTACTAGTTAGTTGTAGGAAAGGATAGTTATTAGGATTTTTTGATAGACAACACGAAACATTGTTAACTTACCTAATACACTCAGAATAATCAAAACACATTTTAATTAAAAATTAAAAATAGTAGCACTGCACAAGAAAACAAACTTTCCCACCGTCACTTTGACACTTGAGTTTTAATCGCGTATTAACGCGCTAAAACGTCGCTACCGGAGACACGAACCATCTGTGGAGACCGAACACAGAACGGGACGATAGAGAGAAAGAAGATGAGAAAAATATATGTACATCTGTATATTAAGAGGGAAAAACAAAGGTAAAACAGAGAGCTAAAACTGGAAAATAACAAAGAAGTGACTAGAAATTTCTAAATCCAGTACTTAAAAATGGACACCGGTTGTAAGAGGCTATGATTCTAGAAGAAATTTCGGTTCGTGACGGCGGAAATCCAAATCATAGAAATCAAGGAGCGGAAATTAAAATTGAAATCGAAGTAGGAAATCAATTAACAGTCAAAGTGCAAGTGGTGAATTTTTGATGAAAAATAATTTGTTGCTAAAAACTTAAAGTGAATTAGAGTATAGTTCTAGAAATTTGAATTTATTGTTTAAAGACAAGTTAAGTCGGTAGAACCCTTTGTTAAAGGCTAATTGTTAAAGATTATTGAACTAATTAACGGATTTTGCATTTTGAAGTAGAGTATTGGTGAAAATTATTATTGAATTGAATTATAATAAACGGACGAAATCGAAAGGAACGGCTGAATTCTTTTATTTGTTTTGAGAAATCTTTTCCGTTGATGCCGATTTGGCTGGAGATAATTTAGACAGAAAGTCCACTACTGGCTATGTAATAAGATTGTTTGGTAATGTAATATATTGGAAATCAAGGAAACAAAAATCTGTAACAAAAGCTTCGACATTTGCAGAGTATGTGGCATTATCGGAAGCAGTAAGTGAGTTAAAATTTGTAAAGGAATTATTGAAAACTTTCAATGTAAAATTAATAAAACCGATTGATACATATATATGAAGATAATTCGGGTGCATTAAATATAGCAAAATATGGTAATTTTACAAAGAATTCGAAACATATTGAAGTTTCTGAGTTCTGCTAAGTCTGCAATGGTGATAGTGAATAACAAAACAGTGGATAATGAGTCTAAAGATAACAAGAGCATAGCATTTATATTGTCACGTAAGATTCTAAGTAATTCCAAGTAACTATTTATCATTTTGCACATATCACGTATCACTATTATCATTTTGCACAATGCGCTTCCTATGCACATTATAATTCTAAGAAGAAAGATTATCATTTGTGTAATCCGCTTGTAACTGTCGGGGAAAAGTGTGTACTCCAGTGGTAGCACGAAGAACCAGAGAGGAAGGATACGGCCACACGGGGCCATACAAGCAAATTACAAAAAAAAGGGACAGGGGTATTCATAGCGATAGGGATGGCTGGACGATCGATCTGGAAAAGGTATCGCCGAAAAATTCAATGGCCTACTATACACGGGGGTTGTTGGCACGCTTGCGGTACTCAAACTAACTCGCCGGATGGGGGGGGTTCGTAGTGCATGTAGGCTGACGGACAAGACAGTTGAAAAATAAAAACATTCGTGCCGAGAAAAAAAAAACCTCCAAAAACAAAAGGGGCGACGTAGGGACCCGTCCAGGGCCATCGAGAGGGAAAAGAGTCTACCGGGCACAGTCACGCGGGCGGTCGCGAACGGATATGAAACCTGAAAAAAAACTAGTTACTACAAGTACTTACATCTTATGGGCGGGCACACAGCCTCCCACCAGTCCCCACGCTCCGGTTCTCCCCTACGTCATCTTACATGGCGCTGAGAATGTACAACCGCTTGGCACGCGCCAACAAAAAAAGAAACATGGCACAGGAGCAATAAAAACTTACCACTTTGCTGCTTATTTAAATCTTATAAATTTTGTGAAGAAGAAAGAATGGAACAAAAAAAAATAAATTTTGGTACAGTGGCAACGTTTACATTATTTTTATTTAATAACTACTGGATTATTTCAATTCTTTTCTCCGTTTTTTTTTTCTTTTGTTGGGAGTGATCTTTTTTAACAAATTTTTTTTTGTATTTATCTTATAACATACTATTATTAATTCATTTTACTTTTGCATTTCTTTTATTTTATTTTTCAGGGGCCCACTGTCTTTTCCTATATACACGTGAAACCACGTAACAATAGGTGTATTCATAACAATAAATGTACTAATACTAAATACTCATATATGCCAAAAAAAATCAGGAATAAAAGTTAAACATAAACAAATGAGTTTCCTTTTCAAAAAAACTTAATAACTAGTGCACTATGAAGTTAGTTACATTTATCGGATTTTACCACTCCCTCCTTGCCATTCTTACAACGTCCTGATTATGTACAAAAAAAAAATCTTTTCCTTTTCTTTTAGGATTACAGTTCGAAAAAAAATTAATTTTCTGTATTTATCACTGTTTTAACCCTATGCACATACTTTTTACAACAAAAAAACAGAGTTCCAGTGTTAGACCTTAGTCAATTAATGCTAAATAAACTTAATTCTTTAATAATTTTCTTATGTTTACCGCCATGGTAACTTATTTCATTTTCGGTTAGGATTATATATACATAAAAAAATTGAATCTCTTATCGTCAAGTATTAGAAACTAATAACAAATATAATACATACATATATATTTACATATAACAACTTAGATTCGTTGCACATTCCCGTCCTTCCTCTTCATCGTTTTCTATTGTGGTGGTAGTCAAATTTTAGCGAAAAAATAACCAGATTGCTCACTGTTTCAGCCGATTATAAACTTTTCCGGAATCCGGGGATCCTAATATTTCACTATTAATTATCCGCACAACAGACAATCGCAATGTAAGGTCTCAAAAAAATGGACCGGGTTTCCCCGCAATAACGCTAGCATTCCACTGCATTTTTTATACTACAATACGTAACACATAAATTTTATTACGGTTGTCCGATCTTTTTCAGTAAAAACAATTCGCGTTGGTTAAACCACCGAAAAAATCAGGACACTCGCTTTACAGTTTCGCCACAGCACTTCTCTTTTTTTTTTTTTTACTCAGAAACTAAGTTATTTCTCGGACCCGACTTGTTGGTTCTAATGTCTCCTGCCGACTGACTGACTACTCGTTCTTCTCATCGAAAAAATATTCGCCACTTCAGCGAGACGCTTCATGGAAATTTCCATCCGTTCGTCTCCTTATAAGGTTAGCGTGGCTTTTTGGGGGGCGGGGCAATAGCGCTAGCCGGAATTCCTGTGCTCGCCTCATTGAATATTTGTCTATGAGTCCATATCCATACATGCAGGCTACATACATTATTTCTATGTGTGCCTCGGCGTCATGCGATTATTCTTGCGCCAAGGGCCTGGATTGGCTGCGCTGCTACCCGAAAGAATTTTCTGGACCGATGTCGATGTGTGGGTGGGCGATTTAACCACGGGCTAAGGACATAGGCGTGCGCAATTAGGCAAAGGTTTTCCTTCGAAATTTTCGGTGCGAGAAGATTTTCTTATGCTGAGTAAGAACGAGAATTTTTCTTTTTGGATTTTTATATTTTTTGAATGGATATTGCGCGGAAATAAAAGGGGGTTGTTTAGATTTTTATTCGAACGGGTAATAGCCGTAGAGAATGGTCGAGATTAAGTTAAGGGATTTTTATGTCAGCTTCGGTTTTACCGCCGACCGTTACAACGCGGATACTCTAGACCGAACGGAGAGAATGGAGAGAGGAGCCGAAAGACGGAGGCTGAGGTCCTAATGGATATTTTCTAATAGAAATAACTGAAGCAGGGAGGGAAAGTCAGTCCGCTGAGCTTCGCCTAATGGTACGGAGAGTAGGTACATTAAGACTACAGAGGGGAAAAGAGTAAGGGCGCCCTGATAAGCTCGTGTGGCTCGACCCATGATCCTGAGATAAAGAGTCTCGCTCTACCGACTGAGCTAGCCGGGCTGTATAGGGATAGTACTAGTGCCAGAAAAGAGAGCGATACCTACACGAGTATGTGGTAAAAAGATTGGTGTAAGAGAGTGAGATTGAAAGAGTGATCTAGTCGCACCGTGCGGTGAGGTTTGGAGTGTGGGTCTCAGAGGACCAAAAGAGAAAAAAAGGAAAGCAACGCTCCCGATTATCAGTTGGTGGAAAACAACAACGTCTTTTTGTATCAATTTTAATAAAAACATTTTGAAGTAAAGCAAAAACGTTTCCAATGACTGCTAACCGATTGTGCTTGTGATAGGAGGGCAAACAATGATTTCATGCCATAAGTGTCATATTTTCCTTTTTGGGGAGAGTCGAAATGCAGTGTCCAATCCATAAGAATATCCATTCCTAATGGGTTTTGGCATGTGTTGTAACTGCAACGCGTCCAAAACTGACCTGGAAGAAGTTGAAAGGGATTTTGACACAGCAAAATGTTGAACAATATCATACTAAAAGAATAAGAGAAAATATTAAGGTTTCGTTTTTGTGAGAGGTGTTATAGTTAAATTTCCCTAGATTTATGCTTCATACAACATATAAACATTTTGGAGCCGGAGGGATATTAAAAGATATGAGAAACTTGTTTCAGTTTTCGTGTGAACTTATCAATTAATAAAAAGCGTTGTAGGTAAAGAGATATAACCCCAGGTAAGAGTTTGATGAAGGAAAGTTGTCACGCCTTGTCGCGACGGTTTCTTGGACTTTGCTCGTGAAGAGCCTAGTGAGTGTTATGTGAGGATCGTCTGATCGAAGAACCCCGAGGGAGAGGAAAATTGTGTTGTGGCAGTATGTTTGGTCTGGGCTATTGAAAGGTTGAACTGGTCCATAGGGTACCCGTGGCACTCGTTCGATTCCATGGGAGGAATGATCTAGGAATTCATCACCGATGGACTAGGTGACACCTGTCCATGCGATTAATCAATCCCTAAATCATTCCACGCGAGTAGGCTACAGGCTCACTGATTCAGCGTCATCATCGCGGCCCTGAACCTAATGACCAATAGCCTCCTCCCGTCCATGAAAATCTACTCTGGCCTAGGGGAGAATGAAACTGGAAAGGGACGGGCTATGCAGTAGGACGTCACCACTTTCGGAGGTCACAGGCCGCATCTTACCCATGACCTCACCTGTCCGGACTACTCGACCCGAAGGAAGCAGTAGGAAAGGCCAGCATCCACGCGAACAGGCTGGTGCGAATTGGATGACCGAGAGGACCGTGTCTCGGGGGAGTTGGTCTGGCAACTCCGGCTGGACGATGAACTCAAGCCTTGACCCCAGACGGTCAAGGAAAACAAAAGAGGAGTGCCACCGCTAGGGAAGCTACCTAAGCGGATTAGCGGCACCCCTGTCGTTAACCGGTGAAGCCGGCGAGATGCCTTATTAGGGCGACTCAGGTAATGCTTCCGAGCGTCTCACTGTTTGAGATCCTTCGCGTGATAAGTTCCCAGTAATTTGCCTGACATATCCTCTATCTCATACAGACTTGCACCTAACCGTTTTCGTATACGAGCTTTGGAGAATTTGTTGGCCAACTTGGCACTAAAACAGTTCGCTACGTTGCTTATAGGAAAGGTACGTCGATAGACTTCTTGGCCTGGCTTAAAAGTGACTGTCTTACAGCGTAAGTTGTAGTTCTTCTCATGACGGTGATGGGCAGACGACAGATTAAGTTTGATGCGCTCACGGATGAGGCGAAGGCGATCTGAAGTAGGGAGAAAGGCAATTTCTCCGTCTTGTAGAGCGTGTAGCTTCTTTAAGACACTATAAGCGGATCCGTGCAGGACCATTTGGCTTCCGAAGAGAGCTTGAAACGGAGTCATCCCGATCGATTCATGAAACGAGCTTCGCATTGCACATTCGATTGACGAAAGGTGACGGTCCCACTCGCGGTGGTCGTCCTTTAAATAAGCTCGAATGGCAGCTAAAGTGGATCGATTTATTCGCTCTGAGGCATTTGGGTGTGGAGAGTGTACCGCCGTACGCATGTGTTTGACTCCGTAGTCGTCCAAAAATTTGGTAAACTCCTTTGAGACGAATTGTCGACCATTGTCAGAAAAGATGATCTCTGGTACTCCAAAGGTATGAAAAACACGATGTTCCAGGTTCTCTATCGCCGAGGTGGCAGTCTCGGAGGACACCGGAAAAAGGAATACAAACTTACTAAAGGAATCTAAGACTACGAATACTGCGGTATGGCCTCCTTTAGATCGGGGGTAGGGACCTAAGAAGTCCACATATAGAAATTGAAATGGCCTATCTACTTCCAATTGCACGCCCATGGGCGGCCTTAAGATCGCATTAGGTGATTTAGTGCACTTGCACATCTCGCACTGAGAAACATAAGTTCGAACCTGATTTACCATTCCAGGCCAGAAGTACTTGGTTCGCAAACGGGATAAGGTTTTACCAATCCCACCATGAGAAGCCTGCGGAGGAGAGTGAGCAGCCTCGATCAATGGTAGGGTCAATTCGGAAGGAATCCATAACTTCCAAGTGAGTTCGTCTGAGATAGGATCTCCGGAACGAGGGGTACTACGATGAAATACAAACCCGTCAGACACTTTGAGATCAGGTAACTGTCCCGCCTTTCCGCTTATGCCCTCAGCTAGTGACAAGTATTCTGGCGACTTGAACGCTGGGGACGTTAAGTCCACGTCTTGACAGAAGGATATTTCGTCTACGCAGTCGACCCGAGACAAAGCATCCGGGACCACGTTTTGGCTTCCTTTTCGATGTTCTATAGCAAACTCAAACCCTTGTAGTTTCAAACTCCATCTAGCTAATCGTCCGTTCAGGTCTGACTGATTCATAAGCCATTTAAGACTAGCGTGGTCAGTAATTACTGTGAACGGTTGGCCCTCGACATATGCCCTAAACTTCTTCACACTCAATACGGCTGCGTAACACTCGAGCTCGGTAATCGTATAATTGCGTTGTGCATTGTTCAGCTTCTTAGACATATATGCAATTGGATGTTCATTTCCATCCATGTCTTTTTGAAACAACACACTACCGATACCAGTTCTACTCGCGTCGCATTGGATGTAAAAAGGTTTAGAAAAGTCAGGGGTGACCAGTACTGGGGCTTGAGTCATACAAGTTTTTAACTTAAGGAAGGACCGCTGTGCTTCGTCTGTCCAAACAAACCTCCTGCCCTTCAAACAATCTGTGATAGGGGCGGCTATGCTAGCATAATTGGATATGAAGCGTTGGTACCAACCGGTCATGCCAAGGAATCTCCTTATCTGTCGATGAGACTTTGGAGTAGGAAATTCGGAAATGGCAGCAACTTTACCGGGGTCGGTTTTCAATGTTCCATCGCCAATCAAGAAACCTAGGTATTTGACCTCTTGCACACAGAATTTGCTTTTAGACAGGTTGATAGTAAGCCCAGAACGGCGCAAGCAACCAGCAACTTCCTCTAGCGTCTTGAGGTGAGAGTTAAAGTCAGGTGAGACAATCAATAGATCATCAAGGTACACAAAAACATGTTCTCGTAAGTGTCCAGGAATAGCTTTATCCATTAGCCGACACATACGCTGAGGAGCGTTACATAAGCCGAAAGGCACGACAGTAAACTGATATAACGGTCTACCAGGTACCGTGAAAGCAGTCTTTTCACGAGACTTGGCTTCGAGGGGTATCTGCCAAAAGGCGTCTTTCAAGTCCAGGCTGGAGATAAATTTGGTGTCCTGAAGACGACCAAGAAGTCCGTCGATATGGGGGAGGGGATAGGCGTCTTTAACGGTGACGGCATTAACTTTACGGGAGTCTAAACATAGTCTCACCTTGCCGGGTTTACGGACTAAAACAACGGGGGAATTCCATGGACTGTTAGATGGCTCAATGACACCTAGACTGAGCATCCGATCCAATTCATCGTACATTAACTTTTGTACTGCAGGCGACACGGGATAATGTCTTTGTTTGATGGGGACTGAATCACCAACATCAATTATATGTTCCTCCAAATGGGTTTTCCCCAAACCCAAGACATCAAAGGAGGGAAAGGTAGCTTTGACTCGTTCTAACTGAGACAGTTGAACAACAGACAAATCATGAGTCGTAGACGGCACGGCAAGAGCGTTCAGCTCGCCTACTATCTGGGGAAGGATGCCGAATAACTTCCAAAAGTCATACCCTAAATACAGCTTCTGACTTAAACTGGGTACAGCGAATATTGTCATCAAATGAGTACGTCCTGCAAAGGAAACTGAAGCTTTGATATATCCTAAAACTCTCTGGGATGTACCATCGGCAGTTTGTAAAGAAGTATTTAAAGAGTGTAGTCTATATTCAGGATGGTCTTCTAGAAATGACTCGACACCCCTTCCCAGGCAGGTTATGGAGGCGCCGCTGTCTAGTAACCCAGTCATGGCTACGTCGCCGAGGGTTATACTCGCGAAAGGTCTTTCATCTGAATGGTCATTGAAGATGGCAGAAACAATCATGTGTGAAAACCGACGTTTCTCCTTGGCTAATTGCCGAATATTTGGAATTCTATGACGAGAACATACCCGATGGGAATTTGAAAAGATTCGCTCGCGGACTTTTTGGTAGTTATTCCATCTCGAAATGAAGGAGGCTCTGGATTCCTCCGAGGGAAATACTGGGGGATCGTCACAACTGGAATGAAAGTTTGACTCGACTAATATCGAGAACGACTCATCTGGGTGAGGATTACCGGCTGATTTATTTACTGTGGGGGGGGGGCTGAGGTGCCTGCGGTGGACGCGGGTTCCCACGCTGCCTCGCGCCCATTTGTCGGTTTCCCTGGCAATGACACTTGGGTGACACTACCCCAGGATTTCCGCACCTATAGCAAAAGACGTTCCGAGTTTCAGAGGGACAGTCGTAGAACGGGTGGCCTGGCTGCAGGCAATTCCAACACTTAAGTTGTCGACGAGTGAGGTCGAAGTTGGGACTTTGGAGAGCTTCGATCTCGTGGAAGTATGGATCTAATGGCTCGGAAGCGGACCCTACCGCGAAATCAGTCTCGAGCTCGTGGACTCTTAGATTCGTCCTACGTTCCATTTTTTTATTTAAATGCCAGCGTTCGACTTTAAGGCATTGCTCTCTTAATTCCTTTATGGTTCTGAATTGCCGTCCTACCAATGTACTGCCCGTAGCATAATTTAGGTTTTCGACCAAGATACCCGTCAGCTGAGATTCCGAAATTGGATTCTCCATTTTGTTGTGCAAGGCAATCATCTTGTCTAAGTACTCATCGAAGGAGTCTTGAAGTTGCTTTAACTCGACCATAGATTTAATGGTGTACAGATCCGAGTCATGGGACTTGAAATGGGCTTGGAAGTTCCTGCGAAAATCGGACCATTCGGGATTTAGGAATTCCCGACGAAATTGGTTCCAGTACCAGGTAGCTGCCCGATCCTTGAGTAAGGATGATACGTTGGCACAAAGCTCTTGATCAGATACGGATGCATCTTTAGCCTTGCTTTCCAGTCTGAACATGAATTGTTCAGCTGTAAGTCCACTAGATTGACCTGAGAACGTGATGTTCCAAGATAACACAACAGAAGGGTGGCGTGTAGCCTGCTGAGACTTAGACGGTCTAGCAATAAAACGTAGGTCTGGAGTTTTAAATTGACTATATGCCGGATTTGGCTCAGCGGTGGAGCTGGCTGGATCTGTTTTTAATGGAACGGGCGCAGGTGCCACATCAGTATTGGGAGGCAGTGCTGCCAGTTGAGCTTGTAGCTTAGCTATCGTTATTTCGATTTGCTGACGTACTGTGGCTTGTCTATCTGATTCTAGGTGACTTTCACTGAAGCCGGGAAAGGATGGACTAGCTTCGCCCCCGGGGGCTTCAGACACATCTGGTTGTTCGGAATCCGACATAACGGTGGTTGTCAACAAGGGATAACCGAATACTAGTAGACGAAAGAAATTTCACGTAGGAGACGTGCCCCCTTATTTATAAACTATACCGTATATATAATATTAACGCAAGAGATACAAATACGCTTTGATAAATTGCGCTTAAAATTACGCGAAAAATAAAAAATCTTAGATAAACTCGGGACGTGGAAAATATTAAAGATAATTATTAATTAAACTCAGAAAACGACTACTTGCAACTACGCGAGATAATAAAAGACCGTAAACAAACTCCGGACGTGAAAGACATTAAGGTAATTATTTAATTGAATTTAAATTGTACTCGCCTAACGCGAGACTTAACAATCGTATACATAAACAAAAACGTAAATAATTATTATTAACGCGATAAATTAATTAATTAGATGGGACCTGAGCGTGGTTCCCAGAAGAAAGGCCGTACACCCAACAACACTTCAGCACTTACCAGAATATGAATTGGCCGAGGAGAGTGGCAACCCATCTGCCTCGGTCAACTCTACCTTTCAGGATTCATCCCCCGCCGCAACCGGACGCATGACTATGACGAAATAAGAAGGGGTTAGAACTTCCATTGATTTTAATTGATCCCTGTTTGACAGCCACGACGGATCAGTAACGAAGATAACTGAAATTCCGGAAGGCCGTCCAAGCAGAGGATACACCGGGACCGCATTGAGAGAGGGACAACTGTCTTACCGCACTGGCAGGCAACTGCCTGTTACCAGGATCATTGTAAGACAGTGGCCCATCCCTCAACTTGGCCATACTAAACAAAGGAGAAAACATAATTGAGCGGTATTGCTTCGATCATGGAAGGGACAACCAGATGATGACCCCTGCGCAAGCCATGTGAACAACAGTCACATGAAGCCAGACAGCAAGAGGCCCTCACCAGCTGCCCCACCAGAGTCGTCGCACTAGCAAGCGACGCGCTTGGTACTAGGAACTGACAGACTCACATGGGCGAGCAAGGTAAACAATTTGGAAGTTACCGCAGGCAAAACTAATTGAACTGTACCGTTCAATGAAAAAAATTGAAATAAAGTTCATAAGCCGTCAAGGCCAAACTGAAAAGGAACAGCTGTACGGGAGATGATACCGCGATAGGTACCAAAACCCATACCCAATTAACCGGAGGGACTTGGAATGAGAAAGAGGGACTAATATGAAGAGAGTCCACTACCGGCCTCTCTCGATGGCCGATGCCACACAAAAAAACTAACTATCGGTCTTACAAATGGAATACTGACTTAAAGAAAGGAAGTTAGCTCGGATTGGGAAACCTTTCGAAGGAAGAAGAAAATCAAAATTGCCGAGAGAAAAAGTAATGTCAACAAATGACGATCAGACATAACCGAACTAAGCATCGACTAGAGGAACTAGCCAACGTTGGGCGCCATTTTTGTAACTGTCGGGGAAAAGTGTGTACTCCAGTGGTAGCACGAAGAACCAGAGAGGAAGGATACGGCCACACGGGGCCATACAAGCAAATTACAAAAAAAAGGGACAGGGGTATTCATAGCGATAGGGATGGCTGGACGATCGATCTGGAAAAGGTATCGCCGAAAAATTCAATGGCCTACTATACACGGGGGTTGTTGGCACGCTTGCGGTACTCAAACTAACTCGCCGGATGGGGGGGGTTCGTAGTGCATGTAGGCTGACGGACAAGACAGTTGAAAAATAAAAACATTCGTGCCGAGAAAAAAAAAACCTCCAAAAACAAAAGGGGCGACGTAGGGACCCGTCCAGGGCCATCGAGAGGGAAAAGAGTCTACCGGGCACAGTCACGCGGGCGGTCGCGAACGGATATGAAACCTGAAAAAAAACTAGTTACTACAAGTACTTACATCTTATGGGCGGGCACACAGCCTCCCACCAGTCCCCACGCTCCGGTTCTCCCCTACGTCATCTTACATGGCGCTGAGAATGTACAACCGCTTGGCACGCGCCAACAAAAAAAGAAACATGGCACAGGAGCAATAAAAACTTACCACTTTGCTGCTTATTTAAATCTTATAAATTTTGTGAAGAAGAAAGAATGGAACAAAAAAAAATAAATTTTGGTACAGTGGCAACGTTTACATTATTTTTATTTAATAACTACTGGATTATTTCAATTCTTTTCTCCGTTTTTTTTTCTTTTGTTGGGAGTGATCTTTTTTAACAAATTTTTTTTTTGTATTTATCTTATAACATACTATTATTAATTCATTTTACTTTTGCATTTCTTTTATTTTATTTTTCAGGGGCCCACTGTCTTTTCCTATATACACGTGAAACCACGTAACAATAGGTGTATTCATAACAATAAATGTACTAATACTAAATACTCATATATGCCAAAAAAAATCAGGAATAAAAGTTAAACATAAACAAATGAGTTTCCTTTTCAAAAAAACTTAATAACTAGTGCACTATGAAGTTAGTTACATTTATCGGATTTTACCACTCCCTCCTTGCCATTCTTACAACGTCCTGATTATGTACAAAAAAAAAATCTTTTCCTTTTCTTTTAGGATTACAGTTCGAAAAAAAATTAATTTTCTGTATTTATCACTGTTTTAACCCTATGCACATACTTTTTACAACAAAAAAACAGAGTTCCAGTGTTAGACCTTAGTCAATTAATGCTAAATAAACTTAATTCTTTAATAATTTTCTTATGTTTACCGCCATGGTAACTTATTTCATTTTCGGTTAGGATTATATATACATAAAAAAATTGAATCTCTTATCGTCAAGTATTAGAAACTAATAACAAATATAATACATACATATATATTTACATATAACAACTTAGATTCGTTGCACATTCCCGTCCTTCCTCTTCATCGTTTTCTATTGTGGTGGTAGTCAAATTTTAGCGAAAAAATAACCAGATTGCTCACTGTTTCAGCCGATTATAAACTTTTCCGGAATCCGGGGATCCTAATATTTCACTATTAATTATCCGCACAACAGACAATCGCAATGTAAGGTCTCAAAAAAATGGACCGGGTTTCCCCGCAATAACGCTAGCATTCCACTGCATTTTTTATACTACAATACGTAACACATAAATTTTATTACGGTTGTCCGATCTTTTTCAGTAAAAACAATTCGCGTTGGTTAAACCACCGAAAAAATCAGGACACTCGCTTTACAGTTTCGCCACAGCACTTCTCTTTTTTTTTTTTTTACTCAGAAACTAAGTTATTTCTCGGACCCGACTTGTTGGTTCTAATGTCTCCTGCCGACTGACTGACTACTCGTTCTTCTCATCGAAAAAATATTCGCCACTTCAGCGAGACGCTTCATGGAAATTTCCATCCGTTCGTCTCCTTATAAGGTTAGCGTGGCTTTTTGGGGGGCGGGGCAATAGCGCTAGCCGGAATTCCTGTGCTCGCCTCATTGAATATTTGTCTATGAGTCCATATCCATACATGCAGGCTACATACATTATTTCTATGTGTGCCTCGGCGTCATGCGATTATTCTTGCGCCAAGGGCCTGGATTGGCTGCGCTGCTACCCGAAAGAATTTTCTGGACCGATGTCGATGTGTGGGTGGGCGATTTAACCACGGGCTAAGGACATAGGCGTGCGCAATTAGGCAAAGGTTTTCCTTCGAAATTTTCGGTGCGAGAAGATTTTCTTATGCTGAGTAAGAACGAGAATTTTTCTTTTTGGATTTTTATATTTTTTGAATGGATATTGCGCGGAAATAAAAGGGGGTTGTTTAGATTTTTATTCGAACGGGTAATAGCCGTAGAGAATGGTCGAGATTAAGTTAAGGGATTTTTATGTCAGCTTCGGTTTTACCGCCGACCGTTACACGCTTCCAATGCACTTAATGCAGACAAATTTCTAAGAAGTAAATCACACAGAGCGAATTACCCAAATGATAATCAGAAGTAACGACAAATAAGAATATCAGGTTACAACTGATCTCTGTCTATTGTAAGGCATTCTTTTAGTTTTAAGTCAGTTTTGATTTATACTCGAAAAGGAACGGTTGATTTATTATTAATAAAGCTCAAGTCATTTAAATTGAATCTTTTATTTCGTAACTGGCGCAGTCGGTAAAGTGCTCGAAAAAATTTGTTAAATTTCAACGTTAAAGGTTGAAAATAATTAATTAATTAATTTGAACGTTAAAGGTACAAAGTGGAAAGTTTTAACGTTAAAGGTTAAACACAAAAAAAAATTTTTTTTTGATTTGAACGTTAAAGGTACAAACAAAATTCAACGTTAAAAGTTGAAACATTTTTTTGCAATTTCAAGATGGAAGTTTAAAGTGGAAATATTAGAATAAACAAGTGCAAACAAAATTAAATAGTGCACACAATTTTTTTTGAATCCTTAAAATGAAGGAAAATATTGGAAAATAAATAAGTGCAAACACAAATTAAATAGTGCAAACAAATTTTTGTTTTGAATCCTTAAAATTTCGAAGAAAATATACGAGAATAAATAAGTGCAAACGCAGAATTAAATAGTGCACACAAATTTTTGAAATTGAACATCAACACATATTGGCACCTACAAGGAGGCACAAAAAAATTGCTGAAAAAAAACACATCAGGCTATCTATGGGAAGCAGCAGAACTGAAAAGACGTAACAACATTATCAACATTTTAAGGTTTAAGAAAAAAATTTTTTTTTTGTTAACGACATTGGTAAAAGTAAGTAGAAATATAAGAAGATTATACTTTATTAATTTTATTTCAATTAGTTACCTTTTTTAAATAAAACAAAAAATTTTTTTTACGCTAATAAATTTAATTTTGATAACAAAATCAGTGAATGAATAGAATGATAAATTATTAAAACAGTGAAAAAAAAGTGATAATAATTCGGTAAAAATATTTAATCTAAATGAACCAGAAAACAGAATAAAAATTTATTATAATAATGGAGGACTTAGAGCTAGTAGAGAAATATAAAATAGTATTAGAGAGTGTTAGGTGTATCCAACAATTCGACGGCAATAGGAACTCGTTGTATGGTTTCATTAGTAGGATCGAAAGCTAAATTCCTATAATAGACACATTCGAAAACTCTTATAAAAGAATTATATTAGGCTTAATTAAAGATAAATTGACAGGCCACGCACGGAATATGTTATTAACTAGCGGCAATGCTGACACATGGCTTGATTTAAAAACAATACTAATAAGGAACCACGGTGAAAATGCGTCAGTAGAAAGTATCGTAGATAAAATTAGAACATGTAGATGCGACTCCACAATAGGGAGCTTTTATCAAAAGTTGAACTCATTGTTATGTAGGTTAAACAATGCTTATTTTATTGTAGGCGGTGGTAACGACGAAGTTATCAGCAGTAATCAAAGAATTACCTTAGACGCATTTAAAGAGGGATTACCCGAACCCGTTAGGAGCATTATAATTAGCAGGAATCCGTCTTCTTTAACTGAAGCACATCAAATTATGTTAAGAAATGGGTATTTAAATTTCTCCCCAAACAGTCAAAACAATTTTAATAATCACGCCAACGTCAGTAACCGGCTATTAAATGATTTTAGGAATTATTCTCAGAATAGGCAACAAGATTACTCTAATAATAATGGCCATGCCAGATGGTCCAATAATTTTAAAAGGGGACAAGGATTTTTCAATAATAACAATCATATTAGGCGATTCAATAACCCTCAAAACAGGCAGCAGGATTATTACAATAATAGTAGTCATACTAGAAACTCGAATAAATTTGGTAATTTTTCTCAAAATAGGCAACCAAATTTTTATAATAGTGGCCATAGCCGGCAGTTAAATTACCCTCAAAGGAGACCAAATGACACAATTGAACCAATGGACGTCTCGGTTAATGAAAACAGAGTCCCTCCACAAAATTTTTACAATCGAGGCCAAAACGATTACCCTATATAATAGTCAAAACAAATGTTAAAAATTTAAAATTTATTATAGATAGCGGCGCTGAATACAGCATCATTAATCCGTTTCTATGTAATCCAAAATGGCAGGTCCCATCTACCATACACACGCTAAAGGTGCTAGATCGCTACGTTAAAACTAATGTCAAATATAAAATTCCGTTATTTAAAGAATTTAATGAATCTAACATTTACTCAAATTTTCTTGAATACACGTTTCATACCAAATTCGATGGTATCATAAGAAACAACATACTAGACCCCCTAAACGCAAAAATTGACTATAAAAGTAGATCTTTAATCACCGACAATGCAAATATTCCAATGTTTTTAAATGAATACGAAGAAAATTATGCAAAAAACTGCTATAGCGATGGATTTCCTTTAAACGTATTCTGTAATGAAGACCAAGGAAACATTCATGACAAAATATTTCCGAGACATTTAAATGACCGTGATGTTCGCAAACTTAAATCTCTTTTATATTCGCATAAAGACTTATTTTATAGAGAGGGTGACAACCTTTCTTTTACAAACGAAATTAAACATAAAATTAATACAAAAAGCGATACTCCAATTTATAGCAAGCTATACAAATATCCCGAAATACACCGGAAAGAAGTCGATAGACAAATTAAAGAAATGTTGCTGCAAAACATAATTATTCCTAGCAATAGTCCATACAATTCTCCAATTTGGGTCGTTCCCAAGAAACTTGACAAAAGTGGCGTACCAAAAGGCGAATTGTTGTGGATTACAGGAAATTAAATGAACAAACGGTTGACGACAAATTCCCGCTGCCAAACATGGATGATCTGTTTGATAAGCTAGGGAAATGTAACTATTTTACTACCTTAGATCTTGCAAAAGGCTTTCATCAGATCGAAGTTGATCCTCGCGATAGGGCAAAAACAGCCTTTTCAACTTCAAATGGTCACTATGAATTTACAAGGATGCCGTTTGGTTTGAAAAATGCCCCGGCAACATTCCAAAGGTTAATAAATAATGTTTTAAAAGACCTTATAAATAAAATATGCGTCGTTTATCTCGACGATATTTTAATATTTTCCACAAGTTTCGAGGAACATCTTGATTCCATCAAAAAAGTTTTTCAAAAATTAAGAGGAAGTAATTTAAAAGTCCAAATAGATAAATGTCACTTCGCGGAAGAATCTACAAATTATTTAGGTCACATTGTTACAAACAATGGAATAAAACCCGACGAACAAAAAGTAAAAGCTATTAAATCAATGAAATTACCAACAACCACTAAAGAAATAAAACAATTTTTAGGCATAACAGGGTATTATAGAAAATTTATAAGGGACTATGCCAGAGTAGCTTACCCAATGATTAAATACCTGAAAAAAAATTCTAAAGTTAACATTAGAGACGAAGAATACATTGAGTCTTTTAATAAATTGAAAAAACTCCTGATAAACGACCCAATCCTAAAATCTCCAGATTTCAATCAACGCTTTATTTTAACAACTGACGCATCGAACTATGCTATTTGCGCGGTATTAAGTCAAAATAAGCATCCGATATGTTACGCGTCGCGAACCCTTAACGACCACGAAATGAGATATGCGACAATAGAAAAAGAGCTACTCGCGATTATTTGGTCTGTCAAGTATTTTAGAAATTACCTGTATGGTAGAAAATTTAGCATCTATACTGATCACAAACCACTTGTTTGGTTAAACAGTATTAAGGAGCCTAACATGAAACTCCAAAGGTGGAAGATAATGTTAAATGAATACGATTTTGAAATAAATTATTTGAAAGGAAAAGAAAATCAAGTAGCCGACGGTCTAAGCAGATACATACATAAAGATGTCCAGAGTAATAACGATGAAGTTACCTCTATGATGAAATAAACGGTATATTTAATAATGAGTCAAATAATGAAAATAACGAAAACTGTAGCATGGATGTCGAAGCCATGTCTTCAGTTGACACTATTCATAGAGGAGACAGTGATAGTTTAAATCACATAAGAATTACTGAAAAATGTATAAACATTTACAAAAACCAAGTCTATCTTAACTATGGCGACAAAGAAAAATTTGTCACTAAAATTCTTCACAAAAAATGTCAAAACTACATAACCGTAGACAAGGATTCAAATTTACTAGAAATCATGAGAAAAGTCATGATAGAAAAAGGTTTAGTTTGCGTATATTGCGAAAATAATGATCTCTTTATAAAATTCCAAGAAATTTACGTCAATCACTTCTCAAAAAATAAGAACTTAACTCTGTACAAATCTAATATAAAATTAATCGACATCACCGACAAAGAAAAAATACTTTCTATTATTCAACAAGAACACTTAAAGAACAATCACCAAACGAAGTATTTCAAGAATTGAAAACCCAATATTTCTACCCGAATATGCTTAAATTAATAACTAAATTTATCAACAATTGTGAAGTATGCCTCTTAGCTAAATTTGATCGCCAACCACCTAAAATCCCACACCAAATCAGCGAAACCGCATCCCATTTTAACGACATAGTCCACATAGATATTTGGTTTCCTTATAGAAATGTCATGTACTTAACTACAATCGACAAATTTTCCAAATATGCTACACTGCATAAATTAAGTGATAGAACATGGGTATCTATTTTAAAAGCAATTAAAGAAAGAATAACATTTTTAGGAAAAATGAAAAAATTAATCTTCGATAACGAGAGATGTATATTACACCACGCAGTCAAATTATTTTTAAAGGATAATCTAATAGAAACGCATACAACGACAGCTAATAATAAAACTGGTAACGCGGATATAGAAAGGTTACATGGGACACTAAATGAACATTTAAGAATTTTAGAATTAGATAATTCAAATAAGGATGAGGACCTAGAAGATAAATTACATAAAATAATTACTACAATACTATTCATTCTACTACAACTACAACTACAAATTTTAGACCGATAGATTTTATAAACAAAAATCTAGACAGAAATAGCATTAAGGCTCTAGCTGACAAATTTAAGGAAGAAAAAATTGAAAGAATAAACAAGTTAAATAAGAATAGGAGCAGTAATTTTCAAGTAACTACAGACATAGTAAAAAACAGGGAAATAACTAAAAACAAACCCAAATATAAAAAACTAAAGAATTTTAAAATAGATAAGCAGTACGTAATAGACACAAGTAACAAAAGAAATACGAAATATACTACGAACCAGTTAAAACGCAAATATAAATACCAAAACAATTTATCGTTTCAGAATGGCAACCATTCTTCTCTTCGCGATGCTACTGAAGTTAACTCATGCACAAATGATCGAAATAATACCGATTAACACGGAAAATGGGTACACGCTTTTCAAACTAGATGAAAAACCTGTTGTAGAGTCTTATACGAAGCTACTACATGTTATAAATCTCACGCAATATAATGAAGTAATAAATTTAATGCAAAATAATTTCATGTCCTTAAAATCAAATGTTAGCGAAAAAGATTATAAATTAATTAGTAGGGAATTAAAAACATTAAAACATAATTATAATATTTTAGTTCCGGCAGTGTATAAAAATTCGAGAAATAAGCGTGGTCTAATAAATATTTTAGGAAAAGGTTTAAAAATTATAACAGGCACAATGGATGAAGATGATGCTAATGAGATATATAATCACTTAAGTAATTTAGATACCAATAGTCAGAATACGGTAACAGAACTTAATAAACAAGTAGTAATAAATAACAATCTTATTAAAAACATAGAAGAAATGAAAAACCATTTAAATAAAGAACAAAATAAATTGGCATCCTTTTTATCAAATACCACTAACATAATAACAAACTTCTATACTAGATCCACATTCATCTTACACCTATTCTTTGACATAACAAAACTAAATAACCAATTAGAAAAAATTGCCGATATTATTTTACTTAGTAAACTAAATGTACTAGCACATGATGTCCTCACGGAGGAAGAAATAAGTAAATACAATATTACAGTGGAGATCATTCCATTCATTCAAAATAGCGTACTTTTTGATAAAGATTTATTAATTTTTGCCGTTTGTCTGCCAATATTTACTCAAGAAAAATATCACAATGCTATTGTAGTACCAATCCCTAATGATAATTTTGAAGAACTTAATTTAGGTAACGAAAAAGTAATTGTTCAAAATAATAAAGTATACATGAATGAGAAGGGAAGTTTAACAAAAAGAAATTTAAAATTGCATACAAACAGATGCATTAGGAATATATTTAATGATGATAATATTTGCGAAATTAAGATTAACACAGCAGCTTCAGTCGAAGAAATTTATGACAACATAATTATAACAAAAAATCTAAAGCCATCAAAAATGGTTCAAACCTGTAATAACCAAGATTTAACGATTAAAAATAATAATGTCATAAAATTCAGTAATTGTAAAATAATAATTGCAAATAGTACATTCAATAACAAAATAGAGAAGGTTACAAATAGGATAATGATTCCAATTTCCCACATAAATTTCACAAAAACAATTAATAATATTACATTAGAAAATTTAAATTTGAATACAGTCCAGAATAGAAAACAGATAGAATTCATTAAGTTTAATGGAAATATTGGTAACTACACCTCTCTAGGGTTAAATTTTGTAATTTCCGTAGTTATTATTACTTTAATTCTATTGAAAATATTTAGGAAAAAATCAAATAAAACAACAAATAATGTATGTATAGAATTAAGTGACAAAGTCAAAATAGACGACATCGACCCATTTGCAGAGACTGCAAACGCTTAAAGGGGGGAGGTGTCACGTAAGATTCTAAGTAATTCCAAGTAACTATTTATCATTTTGCACATATCACGTATCACTATTATCATTTTGCACAATGCGCTTCCTATGCACATTATAATTCTAAGAAGAAAGATTATCATTTGTGTAATCCGCTTCCAATGCACTTAATGCAGACAAATTTCTAAGAAGTAAATCACACAGAGCGAATTACCCAAATGATAATCAGAAGTAACGACAAATAAGAATATCAGGTTACAACTGATCTCTGTCTATTCTAAGGCATTCTTTTAGTTTTAAGTCAGTTTTGATTTGTACTCGAAAAGGAACGGTTGATTTATTATTAATAAAGCTCAAGTCATTTAAATTGAATCTTTTATTTCGTAACTATATAATTTGTGCAGGGTCCTTTGATGAAGCATTTGCCGAATACTTCCACGACAAATTATGTTTAGCGAATGGATTAAAATACGAAGATGAGAAAATCATCGAAGCTTTGATAGATGGGTTTAAAGATAAAAGATTGGAAGACCAAGCAAAAATCATGAACTTTACAAAAACCAACGATTTATTAAAAGCATTTGCTTCAATTTCAAAGGTAAAACCTAACGTCAATAGAGTAAATACATCAAAGCAAAAAGTGAATCATAACACTTACAACAATATTACAAATGATAAAAGATGTTTTAAGGTAGTTCGGTCGTTTCAGCATAATGCACTGAAATTTTTTCGGGAGTTATTGCAGTCGATAGAGAATTAAAAATGCGATTTTTTATGATTTTTTAATTATACCCTTACGACCGGGCTTTTGTAAAAGATATAAACAAAAATAAAAATAAAAAATTTGATATTTCTCAATATGGCAGCCCTTCAGTTGACATCGGACGGAAGTAGCATTGCCAGTCCAACGCAGTGCACAATTCAAATTGGTTTCAGTTGGATGGTTCCAATAAAAATTCCTTTTATATTGTTTTCAATCGTTTTGTTTGTAATAAACATATTAATTAATTAATAACTGAATTAATTAAATCATTGTACAATAAAAATAATAATTTTTATATAGTAATACGAAATAAAAATGAGGAAAATGTTTGTCAGATTTTTTGGGCGTTTTCAGGTTGCGTGTGCAATTGACTTAGGCTGGTCGTCCACTGGAAGCGTATTCGAGCGGCTTCGCGCTACGGCCATACATATGAGCGGCTACAAGCGGCTCATTTGTATGGCCGAAGCGCGAAGCCGCTCGAATACGCTTCCAGTGGACGACCAGCCTTATTCAGGAATGGAAGTGTGTTGCTGTATAAGTCAATTGCGCATGAAACCGCAGCATTACTGAAAGCGCCCTTTATTTTTACGTAGCATTTTTTAAAATGGCTTTTTTACGTGACAAAAAAGGCCAGATAATGAAAAGTAGTGAGTTGCAACGTCGAAAAAGGAGCAGTGAACATTGCTTATCAATAAATTCTAAAAGAGTGGAACTCGAATATAAAATCGGTAGAAGATTAATTGATGTTGACTTATGTGCTGATAAAATGTGGTGCGAACTCTGTAAGATTCCGCTTAGTTTTCGACACGCAGAAAAAGAAACCCATTTAGGGATGTCATCAAATTTTTACGTACGTTGTACGCAGTGTTCCAATTTGATAACAGTACCAACGTCAAAAACCATTTACTGTGAAAACGGGTCAAATTTACGGGAAATAAATTGTCAAGTGGCTGCAGGTAATTGTTGAAATATTTTCAAATCAGTGTTTTATATTTTTTGGCCTTTTTATATTTAGTGTTTACATTTATAATGTCGGTGAAATTTTTTTACAGGATGTTTAGATGCAGGTGTTGCACATGAACAGTTAAATACCTTTTTAACTGCAATAAATATGCCTGTTATTCATCACAAAACTATAAAAAGGGCAGAAGCGGTGATTGGTCCAGCATTCGAAGCAGTTGCAAAAGCTTCTTGTGAGCGAGCTGTCCAAGTAGAAAAAAAAGCAATACAATTGAAAAAGTAAAACTTGTTTATAGTTCTTTTTTTAAGTTTTTCTCACTTTTTACAGTGGCTTCCGAATGAAAATGAATAGTGGAAACATAAATTATCTCACTGATTTTCTTTTTGTTCCAAAGGTTGCAAGATGCGAGTCTAGGCGCAAACCAAGATGTGAACCAAGATGCGAGCCAAGATGTGAACCAAGAAAGTCATTCGCTTGATGAAACAGTTGGAATCGTCGCTGAAACTGATTTCGGTTGGGACAAGAGGGGTTCTGGGTTCACATATGACAGTTTAAGTGGTAAAAAATTGTTTATAATTATATACGATATACCCTATTACATATAGGATATATTTCTATATGGGTTTGAGAGCAAATTTCCGGAGCGAAAACAGTAGTGAAATTTAAATCTCCCTAAAAAATATAAGTTTGTTTGTTGAAATTCAATAATTTTCAATGCATTTATATTTTATTTAAGGTCGAGGTTCCCTTATTGGACACGAAACTGGAAAAATTATAGCCTACGATGTGGTTACAAAAAAATGTGCGATGTGCGAGCGTGGACACCCGCCTGATGATCACAACTGCCGGAAAAACCATGATGGAAGTTCCAAGTCGATGGAGCCAGCTTCTGCTGTGAGAATGATTTGCGAAAATCAAATGTTTGAGGGCAATGGTGTGAGAGTTGATACTATGGTTGGCGATGAAGATGCAGCCACTAAATCGCACGTCGGACAAGCAGCTGAACACGCAATCACAAAGTGGAGCGATAAAAACCACACTGTCAAAAAATTCAAAGGCAGGTTGTACAAACTTCGGCCCGAACACTCATTCCTGTCACACGAGGTGATCCTCTACTTGACAACATCTTTCGGAATGATAATAGATCAAAACAAAAACGACGCTGAAGGAGTGCGTCATGGCTTCCGAAATCTTGTCGATCATACTTTTGGTCGTCACGATAAATGTTCTCCAGTCTGGTGCAAAAAAATTGAACAGCCCGATGACAACTTCAAACACCTTCCTGACGGAAAACCTTTTTCCTGTACAGCGTGGGAAAAAGACTTCAAAGCTGTGATTGAATTTTATGTAGGAAAAGCAGCTGAAATTGCTCCTGGAGGATCATCGCAAAGAAATGAGTCGTTCAACCACATGGTCGTTACACGCGCTCCAAAAACCAGATTTTATGGTTCTTCAGCGGCACTGCATTATCGAGTTGCTGCTGCTGTGCTCCAAAAAAACGAAGGTGCCAATCATCTCAAAGATGTGTACAAAAGAGTTGGGATCACGGAGGGAAACATGACTCACAAATATCGTGAGATGATAGAAGTGAGAAGAGCGAAGAAACGCGAACTTCAACTTGAACCTAAAACAAAGCGCCGGCGATTCGAATTGAAAGCCAAACACAAAACGAATTATCAGAAGTCGAGTGCAGAAGGTATCACTTACATGAGTGGAATGGGTACGACCATGGAACGCGCGATTCAGACGACATTAAATTCGGCGGGTGGGTGGGTTCTGGCAGAGTTACCCCTTCACGATGATTGCAAAGTTCTTCTCGTCGATACGGAAACCACTGGTTTTGGAAAGACAGCCGACTTGGTTCAAATTGCTGCACAGTGTGAACCCAACTTTAGGTTCAACGCGTACATGTTGCCTGAAAAACCAATTCATCCGGAAGCATCAGCAAAAACCAAACTCAAGATTGTGAATGGAAAACTGTTCCATTTTGGAAAAGAGGTTGTGACAGTTTCCCCGAGAGAAGCTGCTGAAGCTTTTATTGAATTTTTAAAAACTTTGAAGTCTCAAATTTTATTTGCTGGTCACAATTTAATAAAGTTTGATGTTCCCGTAATTTTTAGGTGGCTAGAAAAATTTGATTTGGAGAAAGATCTTTGCGACCTTCTGTATGGATTCACTGATACGATTCCTTTACTTAAACAAGGAAAGACGGCCAAACTCGAATTGTTGGCTAAAAAATTTTTGCTAAGCCCGGAGTGGGTAGCAACACGCGAGAACGCGCACAGTGCTGAAGTTGACTGTGAGTTGTTAAAAGGTCTCCTGAATCATTTTAATGTCACAGATGAGAATCTGAAAAAAGCTGCTGTTACGACACACGCACACTTTGAGAATCGCACAGCCAAAGCGAAGGAGAAACAAAAACTAAAAGATAATTTAAGGGCTCTTTTACCTTTGAAAAACGTGGTCAAAACTGTCACGCTCAACAAAATGGCAAGATGCAATATTACGGTCGACGAATTGAAATCGGAGTATCAAATCCACGGGGAAAAAGGTGTAAAAGCTTGTTTGGGGGTGCAAATTAATTCAAAACCAAGAGTTACTGTCAACCCAAAAATTATTGCTAATATTGTTCAATTTATTCGAAATTTATGATGTAGTGGTAACAAAAACAGTAAAAATAAAAATCTAAAAAACATTTTTCTCATTTTTATTTCGTACTAGTTGGGACCCGGTGCGCCTATGCTCCACCCATAAGCCAATAGTAGTAAGTAATAAGGTGATATGAATTTTAATATACAGTAAGAGAGTTTGAAAAAAGATAATTTTTTTGAATTTTGGATACCTAATAACAAAACGTGAAACTATTAGGGATCAGATATTTTGATCAAGACCATCGATGGACATGGTATTTTTGGAGATATGAATTTTTATACACAGATGAAGTGTCTTAATGAACCGCTACTTTTCTGTATTTTAAATAACAAAGCTCTCTACGACAGCGCCCCTTAGGAGGGATTTTTTAAAGTAGGCACCAATGCCAAAACCATCCCCTTGATGAAAGTAATATGTGGTTAAATTTTTGTGGCAATCGGTTGAATGGTTTAGGAGTTATTAGGGAACATACACACATACATCCAATTTTATATATATAGATTACTATATAAAAATTATTATTTTTATTGTACAATGGTTTAATTAATTCAGTTATTAATTAATTAATATGTTTATTACAAACAAAACGATCGAAAACAATATAAAAGGAATTTTTATTGGAACCATCCAACTGAAACCAATTTGAATTGTGCACTGCGTTGGCCTGGCAATGCTACTTCCGTCCGATGTTAACTGATGGGCTGCCATATTGAGAAATATCAAATTTGTTATTTTTATTTTTGTTTATATCTTTTACAAAAGCCCGGTAAGGGTATAATTAAAAAATCATAAAAAATCGCATTTTTAATTCTCTATCGATTGCAAAAACTCCCGAAAAAATATCAGTGAAAATTTTTTCAGGAAATCGAATTTTATGTGGTCATATCGTACTTTTCCATAAGAGCCAATGTTAAAAAACACGAACTTCAAGTCAAGTTTTTGAAAAACTTAGCAAGGTAAGGGTATAATTAAAAAATCGTAAAAAATCGCATTTTTAATTCTCTATCAATTGCAATAACTCCCGAAAAAATTTCAGTGAAAGTGCTGAAACGACCGAACTACTTTAATTGCGGTTTACGTGGACACATCACTAATGAATGCAGAAGACCTAAGAGGAAACCTGGCTCATGTTATAGGTGTGGCAGTGAGGATCACATAATTTCTAACTGTCCCAATCATAGCAGACAAGATCATCGACCAACGATGTCATCAGCAGCAATCAACACAATAGAAATGGAAGATGATTCGACTGAGTTTATACGAAAAGTAGGTGTCTACCTACGTAACAATTCCAACACTCTTATTGAACATTATTTAGATTCTACAATAGATAGTTGTAGTCCAATATCGTTAATAAAAGAAAAATTTGTTCGGGATTATGAAAACGCAACAGATAATAGACTATTTTCAGGCATAAATAAATCAAAACTTGAAATCTTAGGCCAAACATATTTATATATTAATATTTTTAATAGAGTGAGATTATTTAAATTTGTTGTAGCTCACGATGATACAATGAACAGTGACATTATTATTGGTAGAGATATTTTGATGATGATAATAGTGTTAGAAAAGGAAGAATATTTTACATCAAAACCCCGTAGATTGTCTTATGGCGAAAGAGATGAACTGTCAAATATTTTGAATGAGTTAATTGAAAAAAACATAATCAGACATAGTAATTCTCCATTTTGTTCTCCAATAGTGCTTGTTAGAAAGAAAAATAATACGGGCTACAGATTATGCGTTGATTTTAGAAAGTTAAACGGAATAACTTTACGAGATAATTACCCTCTTCCAGTAATCGAAGATATAATTGATAAATTATCTAATAAATGTTTCTATACACTCATTGCCTTAAAGTCCGGTTTTCACCATGTGTTTATGGCTGAGGAGTCTATAAAATCGCTCATTTGCTGCAATAATGACATAATCCCAAAACCTTGAATGAAACTACACAACATTTATAGCTCTTTCTACTACAAAAATGTCATATCTCAGCCTTGCCTACTCACTGAGAGATGGCAGTTGTGTCACTATAGTATGGCAGTACATACTTCATTAATTTCGTTTGTATAAATAACGTATCAGCTTAGTTATGACACAGTTTTTATGGTGGAAATATCTAGTCTCCCTCGAGTAGATTGTCATATTTATTATAAGTGTAGCAAAGGCAAGTAAGTGAGGTAAGTTTTGTCGTTTTTGTTTTCGTTAAGATTGAATTATTTGTACTTATGACTTTCTTGAAGGAATTGTTTGCCACGCTCACTTTGCAAATAATTCAAAATGAGACGATATTGCAGAAAGATATTTTTTTAATAATTGTATTATTTTTAGTTATGACATTCTTACAAAAATAATTTCGTTAGTTCCCACTTTTTACATTTTTATATTTGTTTTTGTATCACTATTTTCTAAAAAATAGGTTTTACATTATAAACTTAGCTTTCATTATTCGAACTTATGTCGATATTGTTGCAATTTATTTTTATTTTTTTGATTTAAATTAAACAATTATCTTAATTTATAGTTGGCACATGGCGTTTAGGGGGAAACTAATGGTTGAATTAGCAAAAGATAAGTACAGAGAAGAACAAAAACTAAACTATGATGGTGGGTATAAAAGTAGAGTAGAGTTTTGTAATTACCATTGAATTGATAAATCCCCACTAAATTAGCATTTAATTAAATTCCATATTTTTTGTAAATATAGAAAACGAAACTACAACTGCAGCAACAGCCAGCTATTTAGCTGATAGTAGTAACAATGTTGCAATTAGTTCTCTTTCGTCATCAAATTCTGGTTCTTCATCCTCCAACGAGTCATTCTCTGAAGACTGTGATGACTCATTTAACCTATGAACCGACTAAACTTTCCGAAAGCGATAGCAGCGACGGTATGTCAGCAACTGACTGTCGTAATTGTAATAATGATAAAGTTAATACTCCTACCACATCTGCATTAGAATCTGCAATTAGTGCATCATGTTCAAATGATTCTATGATATGAACGAGTCCACTTAAGACAGCAAGAAAATGTAAAAGGAATGAAAGCGCTTGGAAAAGAAATATATTAAAAACTTTAAAAAATACCGGAAAGGCCTATGCATCTCATACGGCAGGTAAAAAGATAAAAAATGAAAGAGAGATGAAATCTGCATGTGGTGAAACCTGTGAATTTAGATGTTCAGCGAATATCTTCGAAGAAGAGAGAAGAAAGTTATTTACAATGTTCTGGGAACTAGGAGATTTAGAAAAACAAAGGCAATTTATTTCAAATAGTATGGAGACCATCCAACCAAAATATCGTAACATTCGTATTGGTGGTACCAGGAAGGAAAGGCAAAACTAGTTGGGATGTGTTCGACCCTTTCGGTCCACACGATCAACTTCCCAGTATGATGGATGTTGATTATATGATTGGATATTTTAATAATAAATGAACAATAGGCAATATAGAATATATCTATAATACCGAGAATTTGTCACAATTGTTTATCAATATTTTCGCTAAAATGTCAAACTAAATGTGCGCAATTACAAGATTAGGATGACGAAAATGTATATAAAATTGAAGTATTAATGTTTTTTGGCACCTAAATGAAGTCGATATAGCTTTTAGTTCGCGCGGTATTGTGCAGGTACAAAAATCACTTAAGTCATTTTACCAAAAACCGCTGGACCTAATATTATAAAAATCTTTTCAGATTATATTGTTGCTAATACGCTTCGAACGACACCTCAAGTAAGTCAATATCTTTCGTGGTTCGGGCGATATCGTGCAGGTACAAAAATCACTTAAGTCATTTAAACCAAAAAACCGCTGGACCGAATATTATAAAAATCTTTTCAGATTATTTTGTCGCTAATACGCTTCGAACGGCACCTCAAGTAAGTCAATATCTTTCGTGGTTCGGGCGCTATCATGCAGGTACAAAAATCACTTACGTCGCTTAAACAAAAAAACGGCTGGACCGAATTTCATGAAAATCTTTTCAGATCATATTTCGGTTAATACGCTTCGAGCGACACCTCAACGAGGTCGATATCAGTTTTGGTTCGCGCGATATCGTGCAGGAAAAAATGACCACATCCGTACGCACATACACACACACACCTACACTTCCTCCCAATTTTTTGCTTAAAATGCTCCTGGGACCTTGAAAGATGAAAATACGTTGAAATTTTCGATTTCGATTTTCGGACCGATTGCAATAACTTCCTATACTGGGAAGTTAATAATAATGCTTTTTTCTTCTGTATTGATGATAAAACTAGTTGGGATGTGGGTTCGACCCTTTCGGTCCACACGATCAACTTCCCAGTATGATGGATGTTGAATATTATGATTGGATATTTTAATAATAAATGAACAATAGGCAATATAGAATATATGCATAATACCGAGAATTTGTCACAATTGTTTATCAATATTTTCGTTAAAATGTCAAACTAAATTTGCGCACTTACAAGATTAGGATGACGAAAATGTATATAAAATTGATGTATTAATGTTTTCCGGCACCTCAATGAAGTCGATATAGTTTTTAGTTCGCGCGGTATCGTGCAGGTACAAAAATCACTTAAGTCAATTAAACCAAAAACCCGCTGGACCGAATATTATAAAAATATTTTCAGATTATATTGTCGCTAATACGCTTCGAACGGCATCACAAGTAAGTCAATATCTTTGGTGGTTCGGGCCATATCGTGCAGGTACAAAAATCACTTACGCCGCTTAAACAAAAAAACGGCTCGACCGAATTTTATGAAAATCTCTTCAGATCATATTTTGGTTAATACTCTTCGAACGGCACGTCAACTAAGTCGCTATCTTTTATAGTTCGCGCGATATCTGCAGGTACAAAAATCACTTAAGTCATTTAAACCAAAAAACCGCTGGACCGAATATTATAAAAATCTTTTCAAATAATATTGTCGCTAATACGCTTCGAACGGCACCTCAAGTAAGTCAATATCTTTTGTAGTTCGGGCGATATCGTGCAGGTACAAAAATCACTTACGTCGCTCAAACAAAAAAACGGCTGGACCGAATTTCATAAAATTCTTTTCAGATCATATTTCGGTTAATACGCTTCGAACAACACCTCAACGAAGTCGATATCAGTTTTGGTTCGCGCGATATCGTGCAGGAAAAAATGACCACATCCGTACGCACATACACACACACACACACACACACACACACACACACACACACACACACACACACACACACACTTCCTCCCAATTTTTTTGCTTAAAATGCTCCTGGGACCTTGAAAGATGAAAATACGTTGAAATTTTCGATTTCGATTTTCGGACCGATTACAATAACTTCCTATACTGGGAAGTTAAAAATAAGAGTGTGCAAGCTCTTTTTCAAAAATACCTTAGATATTAATGACCGGCCCATTCGCACTGTATTGGAAAAGCGAAATAAACTAGCAAACACAATTGCAGAAAGTGATCAACGAGGTAGACATGGAAAGCATAACAAAGTAGATGAAAGCATTAAAGAAAATATAAGAGAGCATACGTACAATAGGTACCTAAAATTGAAAGCCATTATACTAGAGCTAACATTTCAAAACACTTTATTGATGGAAGTAAATCGATTGCAGGCATACACAGAGATTATGTTGATATTTGTAAAACCAAAAATATTCCATTTGGAAATTACACACTCTTTTATAAAATTTTTGTCGAAGAGTTTAATATATCTTTTTTCCAGCCAAAAAAGGACTTATGCAATACATGCACTGCTTATAATAATGCAGAAGGTGAAGAAAAAGAAAAAGCAGAAGATAAAGAACATTTAATTGAAAAGGAATTAGCAAGGAAAGAAAAAAATACAGATAAACATGCATCTAATGCAATTATGGCCGTATATGATTTGCCAGCTGTCATGCAATTACCAAAAGGAGATTTGTCCATATTTTATTACAAATCCAAGCTAAACGTTTTCAATTTCACTATTTACGACTTGAAAAATAATAGATGTAATTGTTACGTATGGGATGAATCTGAGGGTCACAGAGGTGTAAATGAATTGGGAACTTGTGTACTAAAATATTTAACTGAAATATCAAAGAATAATAAAGAAGAAACGGAGATTATACATATTTTATTCTGACAATTGTGCTGGTCAACAAAAAAATAAATTTATGATTTCATTATATTTATACGCTGTACGTCAATCAAACATAAGAACAATTACATATATGTAAATATTTAATATCGGGACATACACAGAACGAAGGAGATTCTGCACACTCTTTGATTGAAAGGCAGATAAAACGACAATTAAAAAGTGGTCCTATATACACCCCAGACGCTTTCGTATCGATGATTCGTATTGCAAGAAAGACTGGTCAACCCTTTCACGTACAAGAATTATGCGCTGAAGATTTTTATGATTTGAAAAATCTATCTACTCAAATGGGAACTAATATATTACTGTTATTGCCAAAATGAACCAGCAAAAATTTCAGAGATGAAAATTTTAAAAGTTCATAAGCAATTTCCTAAATCAGTATTTTATAAAAATTCGTATACAGACGAAAACTTTAAAGAGGCTATTATTATAAAAAAGAAAAAGGATGTAAACTTTGTATTGCAACCAGCCTTCGCCACAAAGCCAGGACTTGCAGAGAGGAAAAAAGTGATTTACTCCATTTAGTTAATAAAAATTTTATACCAAAAGTTTATAAACGCTTTTATGAAAATTTGTAAGACTAAAATCATTGTTTTTTAAAAGTATGAAAGTGTGAAGTATTTTATGTTTTTTTTGTATTTTTGATCTCATTAATTTTGTTCTTTTTATAGATGTTGAATTAAATAAAGTTTATTTTTTTGATAAAATATTACAACACTGTCTCATTTTTAATTAATTTCGAAAAATCAAACTTAATTGAAAATTATTTTTGATAAAAACGTCATATTTTCAAATAAATCTAAGCTTCAAAAAAATCTTTCCATCCACCTTATTGAATACAAAAACACACCCATTAACTGTTCTCGGTAATAGTTACCTAATACCTTCGACACACAGCATCTCTTAATGGCCATTTGACTAATTTAAAAAAGAGAAATATATTCTTAAAGAGGAAAATATATTTAATTAAAAGACTGTTAGATAATATATATTTACAACATACAACAATATTATTATCTAAAAATATTTAATTTAAATAAAAGTGCACAACTATTTAATAGTAAGTTTTCCCAAAAGTTTATACCAGCCAAAACAATTCGTAGACGAATTTGGAAAATGGTATGTTAAATTAAAACTTCAACTCAAGTTATATACATATACAATTTTAACTACTTTCATGTAGGATCGCAAAAGTTATTTCTGGGAGGAGGAAGTACCATTATACATATAATGAAATAGTATTCAAAGAACATTTTTGCATGAGTCGAAAGTCTTTCGAAAAATTATGTGAAAGGTTGCAGTTTTTAAAAAGACAGGACACAAACATTTAATACACATTGGAAATCAAACCTCTTTTGACAATTCCGAACTGTCAGAATTGCTACGATATTTCATGTAATCTAGTACATTTTAAAACGTTTACATGCTAATGGTCAAAATAATTTGGCCATTAAGCTTAATGATCAAAATTTTGATTGTTAAGCTTAATGGTGATTTGACATACAGCCACTTAATGGCCATTTAGTGCTAATTGGCCATTAAGAGATGCTGTGTGTCGAAGGTATAATATTCAATATACAGCATTTACACCTAGAAGTGCCCCTTTCTAAACTATTAACTTACTTACATGATTATGTAATAAAAAATATGTGATTTTACTATAACAAAACTTCAAATTAACTTCCTGAAAAATAATGATTTTTGCATTATGCCACTATTGCAGCAAATGAGCGAAATATACGAGTTTTATTACATCATTAGGTCAATACGAATATCAGAAAATGCCTTTCGGTCTAAAAAATGCACCAGGTGTTTTTCAAAGGTATGTATAAACTATATTCAAGGATCTAATTGCTCAAAATAAAGTGGTCATTTATATTGACGATATATTGATCATGAGTAGTACAGTTGAGGAACATAAACAAACTTTTAAACTAGTTCTCAAAACCTTGTCTGAAAATAAATTAGAGATGAATTTGAGTAAATGCAAGTTCTTTTATGCGGATATAGAATTCTTAGGGTACAAAATTAATTATGAAGGAGTTAGGCCCAGCTCAAATAATATTAAAGCAATTATTGACTACCCGATTCCGAAGAATTTGAGGGAATTACAAAGATTTATAGGAATGTGCTCATACTTTCGGAAATTTATTGTAGACTTTGTCCATTTGACTAAACCACTTCAAGATATGTTAAAGAAAGGAACGGAGTTTAAATTCGGTAGGGAACAGTTATTAGCTTTCGAAAACTTGAAAAACAAATTACTAGAGAGACCAGTTCTGTCCATATTTTCACGTAATGCTCATACTGAATTGCATTGTGATGGTAGTGCCGTTGGCTTCGGTGCTATACTATTACAGCGTAAGGAGGATAAAAAATTACATCCTATATTTTTCTTCTCGAAAAGAACATCAGAACAGGAGAGTAAATATCACTCTTATGAGCTAGAGACACTGGCAATAGTACATGCGTTACGTAGATTTAGAATTTATCTTTTAGGAAGGAAATTTAAAATAGTTACTGACTGTAATGCATTGGCCTTGACATTAAAGAAACAAATCATTAATCCACGAATTAGTAGATGGGTATTAGAGATGTCTGAATATGATTATGAGATTGAACTTAGACCAGGTAATCGAATGTAGCATGTCGACGCGTTAAGTAGGTCATTACCTGTTCTAATATTGGAAGAAAATACATTTGAACAAAATCTCGCAATTTGTCAAAACACCGATCCAACACTTAATAAATTACGATCTAAACTTGAAAAAGCGGAAGACAAGTTTTTCGAGTTACGAAACGGACTGATATATAGAAAAAACGATAAAGGTAGGATTAGGTTTTATGTGCCAGAAAGTATGGAAAAACGGATTTTAAAAGTTTGTCATGATGATTACGGTCATTTTGGTAAGGACAAAACTATAGATATTATAAAACAAACATATTGGTTCCCTGAAATGACAAGAAAAGTAAAGGAATATATACAGATATGTCCTGAATGTACTTCATTTAATATACCCACTGGAAAGTTGGAAGGATTTTTGCATCCCATCCCTAAGGGTGACAAACCGTTCGAGTGTGTTCACATAGATTTTTTCGGGCCATTAGAACCAACTAGATCCAAAAAGAAATTCATTCTAGTCATAATAGATGCGTTTAGTAAATTTATCAAACTCTATGCCACTAAAACACAAACTACAGAAGAAACCATTAAATGCTTAGATTACTATTTCAGTTATTATAGTCTTCCAGTTAGGTTAGTGAGCGATAGGGGTACATGTTTCACATCTTCGAAATTTTCTGAATATATGAGGAGTCAGAATATACAGCATACATTAGTAGCTAGCGGATGTCCAAGAGCCAATGGACAAGTGGAAAGGGTTAATAGAATTATTCGTCCATTGATATCCAAATTGATTAACTTTGAAAAGAATATTCATTGGGATGATACATTGGTTAGCTTAGAACATGCGATCAATAATTCAGTTCATAAAAGTACGAAAGAAACTCCTAGTAGATTACTTTTTGGTGTAAACCAACGAGGGGAAGTCAACGATAGCATTAAAGAATATCTGGAAAGCTTCGTTTATGAGGATGATAGTAACGACTTAGAAGAAATAAGAGCCAAAGCAGCAAAAAATATTAAACGAGCTCAGGAGCAAAATGTAGAATATTTTAATCGGAAAAGAAAATCTCCACTCGAGTATAAACAAGGAGATTTAGTAATGATTATGTAGTAATGTTGATACAACCCCAGCGGTTAATAAAAAATTTATTCCACGATATAGAGGGCCATATGTAGTTCAGAAAGTTTTGGACAGAGATCGATATTTGCTAAAAGACGTCGAAGGTTTTCAAATTACGCAAAGACCCTTTGAAGGTATTTTTGATGTTTCTCGTATGAAACCATGGTTCTATTAAACACTATATTTTACTAAAAATTTAAGAAGAATTATAATAATTTTGTTTTGATTTCATGTTGTTTGTTAACAAGAAAAAGAAGTTTTGATAAAAATTTGAAGCTTAAGTTAAGTTACTTAATTATTTTTGATCCTGTAAGAAGTAATGAATTGAATTTCAATTATGTTATTATAATGTATTGTGACTTTATTATGTTAATTTCCTGTAAAATGGCTAAAAATAGAAAGCAACTCAGATTTGTCTTAAATGTTTAACTAGACTGGCTAAATAATCGTAAACTTAAAAAATAAAATAGAAACTATAAGGTAGACTTATATGGACTTTGTATGAAGAAATTGAGGGCTTAGTTAGAGAATTACGATGAATTACCATTATGGAAATTATGAATTTTATGTACCTACTATTTATGGGAAATATGATAATTATGTACTATTATGTCCAAATTCCAAATTATGTCTAATTAGCAACTTATAATCAAGTTATAAACAATAATTAAATTGTATCCAAAAGGAACAAAATAATGTTATGATAATTTTAAGAGAAATTGTTAGAGCAAGAATTTAATGTCATGTTAGATTCGAGGCCGAATCAATTGCAGGATGGCCGAACTGTAAGGAGATTCAAAGTTTAATTAGGTAATGTTGTACGGGAAAACAAAGTCTGTATGGCGTTGCTGAAAAAGAAGAAGAGGACAAGGAGAGGTTAGCGAGAAGACAAGAGTTGGGTTGCTTAATAGTTTTTGTTAGAGAGAATATTTTATATATATATATATATATATATATATATGAATGTCATTAATATTCGGTTTTTAAATTCAACTTTTCTAAATTTAAAATTTTGTAAGAAAATAGTACAAAAACAGCAAAATTAATTTTTTTAACATAACATATATATTTCGAGATCAAAATAAACTTATTTCAGAAATACAAAGTTTTAAATAAATTATTAAAAATAAAAAAAAACAAATAAGTTAAAAAAATTCACCTTTCATTAATATTCGGTTTTTTATATATCAACTTATTAACTAAATAAAAATAAATAAATTAATATCTCGTTGGATAGCCTTTATTAGCCCAGTCACTTTATACATGAACCTCTGAAAAAATGCAACTGGAGATTTATCAGCGGGATTCTCTTTATTTTGGGGTCACAAATAATTTCCCAAAAGTCCATAAAGCCAACTGACCGGCTACTCGAGTTATGGGGGGTCAAAGGTCCCTAAAATCTCCTTTTCTCCAATATCTCGTAAATTATCGGTTTTACGCAATTTTTGGCTAAGTAAAGATTGTTCGTGAGATGAATCTGCATAAAAAAGTCCTGTACAAAATTTACGTAGAACCAATAGTTTTTGAGATATGGGGCTGAGAAAACTCGGCCATCGCGCTGCATTCGTTTCCGCACCACCTTTGAAGTAGAATGCAAGCAGCGTTTTTATATAGTATCCGCAGTAGGCCTAGTCCAAAGGTTACCAAGCATAAAAAAATTTTGTTGATTATCTCTCTATCTCTTCTATCTTCACTTCTTTCATGTGGTCATCTTCATCAACACTCATCTCAGAGGAAAATAACGAAATGTGGTCGGCGCTACCATCGTTCAACTCAGGGGCAATGGTTGAATCCCCGGACATCGAATTGAGACACGACGGGCCCCGATAAGAGCCATAAGCTACAGAACATGGCAACCCTACTTTTCTGCATTCTGCATTTTATACATAAACCTTTGGAAAAAAATGCAATTGATTTTATGCAATTTTTGGCTAAGTAAAGATTGTTCGTGAGATAAATCTGCATAAAAATGTCCTATACGAAATTTAATGGTTTTTGAGATATGGGTTTCGGGCATCGGGCATCAATTTTTCAGAAATATTCGTACATTAGTTTTTCAAAATGCACTAAAATTGATTTTCGTGACCTTTGACCCTCCATAACTCGAGTAGCCGGTCAGTTGGCTTTATGGACTTTTGGGAAATTATTTGTGACACCAAAATAAAGGGAATTCCGCTGGAAAATCTCCAGTTGCATTTTTTTAGAGGTTTGTGTACAAACGTATAAATTGCAGAATGCAGAATAGTAGCATTACAATTTTCCGTTGCGCATGGTTCTTGTCGGGCCCGCCCGATGTCAACTCGATGTCTGAGGATACAACCATTGAACTTGAGGTGGACGATGATGACGCCAACCCCATTTCGTTATTTAAATCTGGGATAGGTGTTGATGAAGATGACAGCATGAAAGAAGTGAAGATAGAAGAGATAGAGAGATAATCAACAAAATTTTTTTATGCTTGGTAACCTTTGGACTAGGCCTACTGCGGATACTATATAAAAACGCTGCTTGCATTCTACTTCAAAGGTGGTGCGGAAACGAATGCAGCACGATGGCCGAGTTTTCTCAGCCCCATATCTCAAAAACTATTGGTTCTACGTAAATTTTGTACAGGACTTTTTTATGCAGATTCATCTCACGAACAATCTTTACTTAGCCAAAAATTGCGTAAAACCGATAATTTACGAGATATTGGAGAAAAGGAGATTTTAGGGACCTTTGACCCCAAATAACTCGAGTAGCCGGTCAGTTGGCTTTATGGACTTTTGGGAAATTATTTGTGACCCCAAAATAAAGAGAATCCCGCTGATAAATCTCCAGTTGCATTTTTTCAGAGGTTTTGCATTTTTTTTGTATAAAGTGACTGGGCTATATTTTTTATAACCTCAGAAAGACGGTTTGGCATGTTGTAAATAATTTTTTCTAAGTAATCCACACTGATTTTATCCCATTCTTCCTGCAACCTTTTTTTTAGTTCGTTTTTTGAAGTAATAGGATTTTCACGAACACGGCGATCTAATTGGTCCCATCAATTTTCTATGGGATTCATGTCAGGGGATTGGGCGGGAGTATCAATTACTTTTGGGCAATTATAAAGCAACCATTCGCGGATAACGTTGGCTTTATGTTTAGGGTCGTTATCTTGGTATAATTTGAAGGTGGTTAGAATTCCCATTTTTTCAGCAGATTGCCTTAAATTTTCTTTCAGAATTCTCAAATAATATTCCTTGTTCATTATACCTTCTATAAATACAAGTTTTCCAACACCTTTTGCCGATACACATCCCCACACCATTACGCTTCCACCTTCGTGCTTCACTGTGGGAGTAGTATTTTTTCCCTTGAACTCCTCATTCGGCTTTCGCCACACCATAGTTTTCCCGTCGCTTCCAAATAAATTAAACTTACTTTCGTCGAGGAAAATAACATCTTCCCACCATTTCACATCTTTTTTAATATGTCCTTTAGCAAATTTTAGGCGACGAAGTCTATTCTTTAAATTCACAAAAGGCTTTTTTCGGGCAACTCGGCCGTTGTACCCTTGTTTTTTGATGGTGCGCCGTATTGTTGCTTCTGATACCGCTTTTCCCAATTCTGCCTTTACTTCAGTTACACTTTTAGGTGCACTTAAGCGTGGGTTGACCTTGATTTTTCTTACAATAAAACGCTCTTCCTTCTCCGTGAGCTTTTTAGGCTGACCGGTCTGCTTTTTGAAAGCAATTCGATTCTCATTTTTATATCTTCGAACAATATCACCGACAGTATTACACTTCATATTTAATATTTCAGCAATATTTTTATATGTTGCACCTTTTTTGTGATGGAAAATCACTAATTCTCTTTTCTCTAACGAAGTATTTTTTCCTTTACGTCCCATTGCAATTTATAGCAAAAAAACACTACACTACAACGATAAAGCTGTTACAACTAAAGTTATTTCTTAGACTTTGAATAATGCAGGGCTCCACATTTTTAAAATAGTTGTTGCCAAATTTCTGTTGTACAGGGTTGTGTTTTAAGAATATATAAAAAAACTGAATATTAATGACGCACATATTTGTTTAGTATGCCAGCTTTTATATTTTTAAAATTAAATACTTTTAGTATTAAACAAATACTACAATAGCCAAAAATAACTATAGATACGTTTATTTAATTATAAAAAAAAATATGCATGTAAATCTTATCATTTTCATTGGAAATTTTTGGATTTTGTAAACTCAAACATAAAAACCGAATATTAATGACATTCACTGTATATATATATATATATATATATATATATATGGGCGATTCTCCGGAACTTTTAACCTGCTTGTCGCTTCAAAATTTTTATGAATTAAAATTTTTGTAGGAAGATTAAAAATAAAAGAAGCTATCGATAATGTTAAGAAATTATTAATGAGCAATGAGATATAAATACGAAGTCATTTAAAACGATATTTTGCAATGAAATTTGAAAAAATGTTCCGTTACCTGTCACTTTTCGGCCTGTCTTTAGCGCTAATCTGAATGAAAAACTATTTATATTTGTGATAGGAAGCGTTGAAACAAATAGTGAAAAGTGAAAAGTTGTAGTTTAACTCTTAAGGAAAAATGCAGTTGTGTTCGGTGCAGTGTCAAATCGCTATATTTTCCAAAAAATAACTCCGAAGTTTGTCCCTAGGTTTTGACGTCAAAGTTGTAACCCGCATGGTAAGTCGAAGTACTCCAAATTTTCTCATTTTATCATAAAATTTTTTAAACGCACTTATTGTTCAGACACTAACGAACATGTGCATACATTTTGTGACAAAAATAAGTTGAAATTGGTTGATTTTTGGGCAAAACTGGCTAACGTGAACGTAGGTTACATTTAAATGTCAAAGTTGTAACTGCAATTAATTTGCTCGTATTACATTAAATTCATCCCCGTAAAATTTCTTATGACCTATTGTAACTAGTTAAATCATATGTAACGTTTTCTTCGCTTAAATTGTTTCATGAATCTTAAAAAAAGTAATTTAAGCGAATGTCCAAATTGTAACCACCCGAATTTGAAATGTCAAAATTGTAACCATGTCATGTCATGTTTTCATAAAAAAATATGCGCATTGAATTTTTTAATGTTCTACATCAGAAAACATTTATTTATGAAGTAAGAAACACAAAAAATATGGCACGGTGGTGCTATCAATTTGAAATTTCATTTTTCCAATTAGCTCAAGTTAAAGGTTCTGGAGAATCGCCCATATATATATATATATATATATATATATATATATATATCGTCCCCTTCAAGTCATAAAGACGTATCTCAAAAATTGATTTTTGAGATACGTCAGCGATGAACTCGTCTTACCTACCTTTACGTCCTCTCTAAGTGGCGTATCTCTATTCGTAACGTTTAAGGAGTTATGTAACATTTTTTTCCCGGCGTATCTCATTAATTTAACTTATTAAGTTCACGCAAACTTTACGTTATTTGGCTCTCCTGAAAAGTTGCCAAAACTGAGATACGTCTATATGACTGGAAGGGGACGATATATATATATATATATATATATATATATATATATATATATATATATATATATATATATATATATATATATATTAGGGTCGCCCTCTCTTGTATGGAGAGAAAAAAAATTGCTAAGATTCTAAGTCTCACCCCCTAGAAATATACGAATAGGCAAAAAACTAAGAAATTTAAAATTTTAGGCAAATCGGAAAAGATTTAGAGGTCGCTCATGGCGAACGAAATCTTAAAAAATGATGATTTTTTACCTTTTTTCACTTTGTTCAACCCTTATTACCATTTTATCAGCCCTAAAAGGATCAATTAATATTTGTTACCCATTCTACAGATTATTACCTTTCTAAAATGATCAAAATCAAAAAGATCAGTTTACAAATAATAAAGCTATGAAATAAAAAGCACAGTCTTTATAAGGAAAAAAAATCAGTTCAAAGAGAAACTGCACTAGGGCCCACTAATTACCGCAGCCTTCGCATTGTGCTTTTCTGTTAATCTTTGATCGTGCATAGGTACGTGAACGATCAGTGATCCTCACTTAGCAAACAATTTACACGGGACTTTATAACATCCATGCGAGCTATGAAAAAGCGTGTTTTTATCATATTTTATAATATTTAACAATAATATCAGTTGAAACAACAATATAAATTTACGAAAGCTAATTTAACATAGTTAACTTATTCAACGTAAATTTACCAGTTCAAATCGGGTTATAACGTTTTTGTTCGATGAATATTATAGCTAATAAAAGGCATAAACTGTACTTCAATAGTGTAATATGCAATATACAAACAAAATTATTAAAATTGAAATTACTCAGGCAGTAGTTGCTTTAATAACGCATTTTTTTTGTAATCAATTAGAATTTGTAATAAGTTTTGTTTATTGTGTTCGTCTTTACTCAATACTTTATTATATTCTTCGACTAACTTCACACTTCTTTCAGCTGTGTCGCTAACAGTTCTTAATTCATGAAGAAGGGTGAATGCTTGATTATAATTAATATTATAACTCCATTTATCTGGTGGGAGATATAGGAAGTCCGTTGAAATGTTAAACCGTTGAAAAAAATCGAATGTGTTCATCGTGGTGATTGAGTATTTTACGGGTTTCTTATAAATTCCTGAATTTCTTCAAGTTTTAATGGAATACGTTTAACTAATTCCCTAGATATTTTATCTGGCTCAACATCATTATCTGCATAGACATCATGATCTTCCTTTTTTTCATCAGTGGTAATAAAATGCTTTAATCTGTTACTCATTTTATGTTTGATTTCCAATGGAATATTTTCATCGAAAAATGCTACACCAAACTTTTTCGTCTGCTAAATACCACAAATGGTTACTCATTTTCTTAATAGCAATTTGTGAAAATAGTCGAAGCAATAGTCCTGGTATGCTGCTTCTGGCGCTATGGGACATTTAAACCAAGCCCTCACGTAAAAGCGAATGATAAAAGCACAAACATTAGCTTTTTCTTCTCCTCTTCTAAAACAGTTAATTTAAACTCATCTCTGAATTAATATATTTTTATACAATATAGTGCTTTTGAGATCCAACGAGCATGATGCATTGGACCTGGAGAACGAAATTTGACTATTAGAGCATGAGCCCGAAGCAATTGTTGTTAACTCTAATAATTATCGATTGTCATCTCTGCAAATTGGTTTCTTTAATTGTTCGTTGCAAAAATCTGTGAACTCATCTTTCAATTAGAATTTCTTTCAATTTGGCATTTTCTAGCAATGTTTTATACTCATTTTTGCTTATGTCGTTCCAATATAATTCCAATCCTTTACCATAGGTACCAGGAAATTCTATTTCAAACACGCACCTCGCAGGACTAGTTCATAAATATGATGGCGACATGGTAAAAACAGTAAAGATTTTACAATTTTTGTTCTAATAACGTGCACACTTCATTTAGTTTTCCAGTATTTGACCCAGTGATATCAAAACAAAAAGCAACAATATTTTCATCCACATTCCAATCTATTAATAATTCATAAATAGCATCAGCTATTTCTATTCCTGTTGAAGATGATAATTTTGGAACACCAAGTAATTGCTCACCATTTATATCACTAACGTAAAAGGTAGGTAACCTATCCACTTCAACTTTACCTGTTATATGAGCGCAGTCAGAACTAATGAAAATGCATCTGTCAAACATCATTCGCTTTGGCTGCATTCAAAAATTAGCCAGCTACGCAGAAAAAGCAGAATCGCAGTATCGGCTGCAGGGCATATATTCCCGGCTGCAGCGGCTTGATTTTTGGAATGATGTGCTGCCAATTCTGAGCAGCTGGTAAATTTTCGAATGCAGTCAAAACGAATGATGTTTGACAGATGCATTTTCAAACTTCATAAATTTTTAAAACATTATATACTAAATTTATTAATTTTTTCGATTAACTAATATACAAAGCCTTCCTTTTATAATAAAAAAAGAATCAAAAATAGAACTTTGCGCATTTTAGAGAAAATGTCATTGCACCTTCTACGAAAAAATATACACTACCACAAATTTTAAGCCCTGTATCATAAACCAATGAACTTATCATATAATACAAAATTAAATAAGAATTAACAAACCTTGCTTGATCACCGACATAATACACTTCCATAGATTTTATCGTTAAACGTTAGAACTTAATGTTTTTATATCGCGCATAAACTGGCATTCCTTTTTCGCAGAAGTATTATTTTGCCTAAAATATGAACTTTATGCTCATGCGCTCGATGACTCATAGCAGTCAGCGACTTAATATTTTTACACGTGATCTGATACATTATTACAACTACGATGACACAATTTTTTTGAAAAATTTAGACATTTTGAAAATTGAGTTTTGAGCAGAACCTTCTATGAGCGAGCCCCACTGTGCGTCGACTACAACCCCAAAACATTTCCATGCCGAGTTATTGGCATATACAAAGAGCTATTAACGAAGTACGCTTCGTTAACAAAACCGCCCAATTTTAACCTTCCGGTTAAACACAATATGCAACACCACATTGTAACTAAAGGGCAATTACCTTTTGTCACCGCTCGGCGACTCCATCCGGAGAAACTGAAGGTGGCAAAGTTAGAGTTCGACCATATGATCGAATTGGGGATTTGTCGACCTTCGTCGTCCCCCGCAGCATCTCCGCTTCATCTAGTTCCTAAACGGGACTCACATGATTGGAGGCCATGCGGCGACTACCGTCGCCTTAATGCTGTCACTGTGCCGGATAGATATCCGATCCCGCATATACAGAATTTCTCCGTGAATCTTCACGGCTGCACAATTTTTTCGAAGGTTGACTTGGTACGTGCATACCATCACATACCAATCGCTCCAGAAGACGTGCATAAGACTGCACTCATTACGCCATTCGGCCTATATGAGTTTACACGTATGCCATTCGGCCTACGGAATGCAGCACAAACCTTTCAAAGGTTCATAAATGAAGTTACGAGAGATCTCGACTTCGTTTATGTATACTTGGACGATATACTTATCGCCAGTAAGACCGAGGATGAGCATATCGTTCACCTTGAAGAGCTCTTTAAACGCCTCGATAGCTTCGGTTTAACCATTAAGCTAGAGAAATGCGTTTTTGGTGCAACAGAGATTAAGTTTCTAAGCCACCGCATCACAAAGGATGGAATACTTCCATCCTCCGATCGGGTTCAGGCTATCGTTGATCTCGCACCTCCAACTTCTGTCAAATCGATCCAGAAGTTTTTGGGAATGGTGAATTTCTATCACCGATTTATCCCAAAATTGGCTGAACAGTTGGTGCCTATAAACGAGCATTTGAGAGACCTTCTCAACCGCTCACGTGCCAATAAAGTTTTTGACTGGCCAGCAGAATGTCAGGCGGCATTCCTCAAGGTGAAAACCTCGATGGCTGAAGCAACTCTGCTGAACCATCCAATCGAGGATGCAAAATAGAGTCTAACGACTGACGCCTCTGATTATGCAATCGGAGGCGTTTTGGAACAGTTCAACGGTCATCGGTGGCAACCTCTAGCTTTTTATTCCAAAAAGCTGTCACCAACAGAACGGAAGTACTCTGCATTCGATCGCGAACTTCTTGCAATCTATGCAGCGATCAAACACTTCCGTTACTTCGTTGAAGGACGCAATTTCGTGGTCTATACTGATCACAAACCACTGGTCCGCGCCCTTCACACAAAGACCGAACGATCCCCTCGTCAGACCAGACATTTGGGTCTAATCTCTCAGTTTACCACAGACATCAGACATGTGTCGGGTAAACAAAACGTTGTCGCCGACTACTTGTCGCGCTCACTAGCAACCGACAACGTCGACTCGGTCACCTTCGACCTGCCTACACTGGCTCAGGCTCAACAAGGTGACACAGAGTTGAAGCCTCTACAAGAGCACCCCAGCAATGGCTCACGGGTAAAACTAGTCCTCACACCAATACCATTTACCGCCCATCAGGTGTGGTGTGAAAATAGTATAGGCATTCCTAGGCCTTACATACCCAATTCTCTACGTAGACTAGCGTTCAACTCCGAACATAGTCTCTCACATCCTGGTATTCGCGCTACAAGACGAGCCGTTACCAAGAAATACTTCTGGCCATTGATCAATAAAGACTGCAATGAGTGGTCTCGATCATGCCTAGGTTGCCAAAAGTCCAAAGTTTCACGGCATACCAAATCTCCATTGGAGGCTTTCAAACTTCCAAATAATAGATTTGACCATATCCATATGGATATAGTGGGACCACTACCACCATCTCGTGGATACTCGTATATCTTAACGATAGTCGATAGATTCACGTGATGGCCTGAAGCATACCCAATTCGGGATATCTCAGCTTCAGCAGTGGCAAAAAAATTCGTCACTGAATTTGTCCCACGATTTGGCGTACCTCTCGAGATCACAACCGATCAAGGTACGCAGTTCGAATCGAAACTGTTCAATGAAGTTGCCAAATTACTTGGCACTCATCGAATCCGGACCACCGCCTACCACCCGCAAGCAAACGGGATGGTTGAACGGTTCCACAGGCAACTAAAAGCAGCCTTAATGGCAAGGGACAACACTACTCATTGGAGTGAAGACTTGCCCTTTGTCATGTTAGGCATACGCACGGCAATTAAGACCGACTTACAATGCTCACCAGCCGAGCTCGTATACGGTCAGAATCTGAGACTTCCCAATTCGATTTCTATCCCAACGGATGAGAATCCAATTGGAGAATCAGAATTCCTCTCTCGCCTTCGTTCTCACATGCAGAACATTAAGGCAATACATCCTCGGCAGCCCGTCCAAAAGGATGTCAACGTGCCAGAAGCCCTGGAGAACGCCGACTACGTTTTCATACGAGTCGACAGAGTTCGAAAACCTTTCGAACCTCCATACGAGGGCCCATATGAAGTAATCAAACGATTACGAAAACACTTCGTCGTCAAATTGAACGGCACAACCAAGTCAATATCCATTGACAGGCTAAAGCCAGCCTTCGGTTGTGACCGCGACAACGAAGCTAAGCCGTCTAAAGCGGTAACATTTCGTTAACGCTACGTTGGGGGGGGGGGTGTATGTAGTGACCGCGTAAACTTAATTACCAAGTTTACGCAAAGTCACACAACAGCCTCCCACACAATAAACACGATCAGTCGGAACACTCCATCGATCACCGAACTTAAAGTTCAGTGATTTTACCGTTCTCCGTTCCGTTCCCCCATCGTGTAGACAGCCAGTTTCCGGCATCTCCTCTTGTTACTTACTTCTAAATTAAAAAAACCAAATTAACCAAAAATTATATATATATATATATATATATATATATATATATATATATATATATATATATATATATATATGTGTGTGTGTATATACTCGTACACGCTTATAAAAATTTATAATAAACAAATAAGTGACTATATAATAAAAATAAGAATAATAAAAAACTAACGTTTTAATTACAACCCTCGTGGGCTGAGTTACAACAATTCTGTGTTACAATTATATTTGTTTGCAGTTGAATTTAAAGTTCTTAATTTTCTTTGGTAGACAAAGGAAGTTAAAGATTGTTTAGGTTTGCCCTTTATGACACCGTGTGTGATTTTCTATCGAAATCGAAAGCTTAATTTCAACTTTATTCATTCTGAGTTACAATTATATTTGTTTGCAGTTGAATTTGAAGTTCTTAATTTTCTTTGGTAGACAAAGGAAGTTAAAGATTGCTTAGGTTTACCCTTTATGACACCGTGTGTGATTTTTATGAAATCGGAAGGTTAACTTCAACTTTATTCATTCTGAGTTACAATTATATTTGTTTGCAGTTGAATTTGAAGTTCTTAATTTTTTTTGTAGACAAAGGAAGTTAAAGATTGTTTAGGTTTGCCCTTTATGACACCGTGTGTGATTTTCTATCGAAATCGAAAGCTTAATTTCAACTTTATTCATTCTGAGTTACAATTATATTTGTTTGCAGTTGAATTTGAAGATCTTAATTTTCTTTGGTAGACAAAGGAAGTTAAAGATTGTTTAGGTTTGCCCTTTATGACACCGTGTGTGATTTTCTATCGAAATCGAAAGCTTAATTTCAACTTTATTCATTCTGAGTTACAATTATATTTGTTTGCAGTTGAATTTGAAGATCTTAATTTTCTTTGGTAGACAAAGGAAGTTAAAGATTGTTTGGGTTTGCCCTTTATGACACCGTGTGTGATTTTCTATCGAAATCGAAAGCTTAATTTCAACTTTATTCATTCTGAGTTACAATTATATTTGTTTGCAGTTGAATTTGAAGATCTTAATTTTCTTTGGTAGACAAAGGAAGTTAAAGATTGTTTAGGTTTGCCTTTTATGACACCGTGTGTGATTTTCTATCTAAATCGAAAGCTTAATTTCAACTTTATTCATTCTGAGTTACAATTATATTTGTTTGCAGTTGAATTTGAAGTTCTTAATTTTCTTTGGTAGACAAAGGAAGTTAAAGATTGTTTAAGTTTGCCCTTTATGACACCGTGTGTGATTTTCTATCGGAATCGAAAGCTTAATTTCAACTTTATTCATTCTGAGTTACAATTATATTTGTTTGCAGTTGAATTTGAAGTTCTTAATTTTCTTTGGTAGACAAAGGAAGTTAAAGATTGCTTAGGTTTACCCTTTATGACACCATGTGTGATTTTTATGAAATCGAAAGTTTAACTTCAACTTTATTCATTCTGAGTTACAATTATATTTGTTTGCAGTTGAATTTGAAGTTCTTAATTTTCTTTGGTAGACAAAGGAAGTTAAAGATTGTTTAGGTTTACCCTTTATGACACCGTGTGTGATTTTTATGAAATCGGAAGGTTAACTTCAACTTTATTCATTCTGAGTTACAATTATATTTGTTTGCAGTTGAATTTGAAGTTCTTAATTTTTTTTGTAGACAAAGGAAGTTAAAGATTGTTTAGGTTTGCCCTTTATGACACCGTGTGTGATTTTCTATCGAAATCGAAAGCTTAATTTCAACTTTATTCATTCTGAGTTACAATTATATTTGTTTGCAGTTGAATTTGAAGTTCTTAATTTTCTTTGGTAGACAAAGGAAGTTAAAGATTGCTTAGGTTTACCCTTTATGACACCATGTGTGATTTTTATGAAATCGAAAGTTTAACTTCAACTTTATTCATTCTGAGTTACAATTATATTTGTTTGCAGTTGAATTTGAAGTTCTTAATTTTCTTTGGTAGACAAAGGAAGTTAAAGATTGCTTAGGTTTACCCTTTATGACACCGTGTGTGATTTTTATGAAATCGGAAGGTTAACTTCAACTTTATTCATTCTGAGTTACAATTATATTTGTTTGCAGTTGAATTTGAAGTTCTTAATTTTCTTTGGTAGACAAAGGAAGTTAAAGATTGTTTAGGTTTGCCCTTTATGACACCGTGTGTGATTTTCTATCGAAATCGAAAGCTTAATTTCAACTTTATTCATTCTGAGTTACAATTATATTTGCTTGCAGTTGAATTTGAAGTTCTTAATTTTCTTTGGTAGACAAAGGAAGTTAAAGATTGTTTAGGTTTGCCTTTTATGACACCGTGTGTGATTTTCTATCGAAATCGAAAGCTTAATTTCAACTTTATTCATTCTGAGTTACAATTATATTTGTTTGCAGTTGAATTTGAAGATCTTAATTTTCTTTGGTAGACAAAGGAAGTTAAAGATTGTTTGGGTTTGCCCTTTATGACACCGTGTGTGATTTTCTATCGAAATCGAAAGCTTAATTTCAACTTTATTCATTCTGAGTTACAATTATATTTGTTTGCAGTTGAATTTGAAGTTCTTAATTTTCTTTGGTAGACAAAGGAAGTTAAAGATTGTTTAGGTTTGCCCTTTATGACACCGTGTGTGATTTTCTATCGAAATCGAAAGCTTAATTTTCTTTGGTAGACAAAGGAAGTTAAAGATTGCTTAGGTTTACCCTTTATGACACCATGTGTGATTTTTATGAAATCGAAAGTTTAACTTCAACTTTATTCATTCTGAGTTACAATTATATTTGTTTGCAGTTGAATTTGAAGTTCGTAATTTTCTTTGGTAGACAAAGGAAGTTAAAGATTGTTTAGGTTTGCCCTTTATGACACCGTGTGTGATTTTCTATCGAAATCGAAAGCTTAATTTCAACTTTATTCATTCTGAGTTACAATTATATTTGTTTGCAGTTGAATTTGAAGTTCTTAATTTTCTTTGGTAGACAAAGGAAGTTAAAGATTGCTTAGGTTTGCCCTTTATGACACCGTGTGTGATTTTCTATCGAAATCGAAAGCTTAATTTCAAATTTATTCATTCTGAGTTACAATTATATTTGTTTGCAGTTGAATTTGAAGTTCTTAATTTTCTTTGGTAGACAAAGGAAGTTAAAGATTGCTTAGGTTTGCCCTTTATGACACCGTGTGTGATTTTCTATCGAAATCGAAAGCCTAATTTCAACTTTATTCATTCTGAGTTACAATTATATTTGTTTGCAGTTGAATTTGAAGTTCTTAATTTTCTTTGGTAGACAAAGGAAGTTAAAGATTGTTTAGGTTTGCCCTTTATGACACCGTGTGTGATTTTCTATCGAAATCGAAAACTTAATTTCAACTTTATTCATTCTGAGTTACAATTATATTTGTTTGCAGTTGAATTTGAAGTTCTTAATTTTCTTTGGTAGACAAAGGAAGTTAAAGATTGTTTAGGTTTGCCCTTTATGACACCGTGTGTGATTTTCTATCGAAATCGAAAGGTTAATTTCAACTTTATTCATTCTGAGTTACAATTATATTTGTTTGCAGTTGAATTTGAAGTTCTTAATTTTCTTTGGTAGACAAATGAAGTTAAAGATTGTTTAGGTTTGCCCTTTATGACACCGTGTGTGATTTTCTATCGAAATCGAAAGCTTAATTTCAACTTTATTCATTCTGAGTTACAATTATATTTGTTTGCAGTTGAATTTGAAGTTCTTAATTTTCTTTGGTAGACAAAGGAAGTTAAAGATTGTTTAGGTTTGCCCTTTATGACACCGTGTGTGATTTTCTATAGAAATCGAAAGCCTAATTTCAACTTTATTCATTCTGAGTTACAATTATATTTGTTTGCAGTTGAATTTGAAGTTCTTAATTTTCTTTGGTAGACAAAGGAAGTTAAAGATTGTTTAGGTTTGCCCTTTATGACACCGTGTGTGATTTTCTATCGAAATCGAAAGCTTAATTTCAACTTTATTCATTCTGAGTTACAATTATATTTGTTTGCAGTTGAATTTGAAGTTCTTAATTTTCTTTGGTAGACAAAGGAAGTTAAAGATTGCTTAGGTTTGCCCTTTATGACACCGTGTGTGATTTTCTATCGAAATCGAAAGCTTAATTTCAACTTTATTCATTCTGAGTTACAATTATATTTGTTTGCAGTTGAATTTGAAGTTCTTAATTTTCTTTGGTAGACAAAGGAAGTTAAAGATTGTTTAGGTTTGCCCTTTATGACACCGTGTGTGATTTTCTATCGAAATCGAAAGCTTAATTTCAACTTTATTCATTCTGAGTTACAATTATATTTGTTTGCAGTTGAATTTGAAGTTCTTAATTTTCTTTGGTAGACAAAGGAAGTTAAAGATTGTTTAGGTTTGCCCTTTATGACACCGTGTGTGATTTTCTATCGAAATCGAAAGCTTAATTTCAACTTTATTCATTCTGAGTTACAATTATATTTGTTTGCAGTTGAATTTGAAGTTCTTAATTTTCTTTGGTAGACAAAGCAAGTTAAAGATTGTTTAGGTTTGCCCTTTATGACACCGTGTGTGATTTTCTATCGAAATCGAAAGCTTAATTTCAACTTTATTCATTCTGAGTTACAATTATATTTGTTTGCAGTTGAATTTGAAGTTCTTAATTTTCTTTGGTAGACAAAGGAAGTTAAAGATTGTTTAGGTTTGCCCTTTATGACACCGTGTGTGATTTTCTATCGAAATCGAAAGCCTAATTTCAACTTTATTCATTCTGAGTTACAATTATATTTGTTTGCAGTTGAATTTGAAGTTCTTAATTTTCTTTGGTAGACAAAGGAAGTTAAAGATTGTTTAGGTTTGCCCTTTATGACACCGTGTGTGATTTTCTATCGAAATCGAAAGCCTAATTTCAACTTTATTCATTCTGAGTTACAATTATATTTGTTTGCAGTTGAATTTGAAGCTCTTAATTTTCTTTGGTAGACAAAGGAAGTTAAAGATTGCTTAGGTTTACCCTTTATGACACCGTGTGTGATTTTTATGAAATCAGAAGGTTAACTTCAACTTTATTCATTCTGAGTTACAATTATATTTGTTTGCCGTTGAATTTGAAGTTCTTAATTTTATTTTGTAGACAAAGGAAGTTAAAGATTGTTTAGGTTTGCCCTTTATGACACCGTGTGTGATTTTCTATCGAAATCGAAAGCTTAATTTCAACTTTATTCATTCTGAGTTACAATTATATTTGTTTGCAGTTGAATTTGAAGTTCTTAATTTTCTTTGGTAGAAAAAGGAAGTTAAAGATTGCTTAGGTTTACCCTTTATGACACCATGTGTGATTTTTATGAAATCGAAAGTTTAACTTCAACTTTATTCATTCTGAGTTACAATTATATTTGTTTGCAGTTGAATATGAAGTTCGTAATTTTCTTTGGTAGACAAAGGAAGTTAAAGATTGTTTAGGTTTGCCCTTTATGACACCGTGTGTGATTTTCTATCGAAATCGAAAGCTTAATCTCAACTTTATTCATTCTGAGTTACAATTATATTTGTTTGCAGTTGTATTTGAAGTTCTTAATTTTCTTTGGTAGACAAAGGAAGTTAAAGATTGTTTAGGTTTGCCTTTTATGACACCGTGTGTGATTTTCTATCGAAATCGAAAGCTTAATTTCAACTTTATTCATTCTGAGTTACAATTATATTTGTTTGCAGTTGAATTTGAAGTTCTTAATTTTCTTTGGTAGACAAAGGAAGTTAAAGATTGTTTAGGTTTGCCCTTTATGCCACCGTGTGTGACTTTCTATCGAAATCGAAAGCTTAATTTCAACTTTATTCATTCTGAGTTACAATTATATTTGTTTGCAGTTGAATTTGAAGTTCTTAATTTTCTTTGGTAGACAACGGAAGTTAAAGATTGTTTAGGTTTGCCCTTTATGACACCGTGTGTGACTTTCTATCGAAATCGAAAGCTTAATTTCAACTTTATTCATTCTGAGTTACAATTATATTTGCTTGCAGTTGAATTTGAAGTTCTGTAACTGTCGGAATAGGGGGGTGCCGTAGCACGAAGTAAAAGAAAGCAAATCTAAACAAGTTAGATAAACGACCATCGTCACAAAACTAGAGAAGCTCCGAAAAGGAGGCAGACCAGAGGGTGGCTGGAGAGGCTCGACCGCCAAGGATTATCGCCGAAAATGTATGCATCCGCTGCACCGATCGTCGGCACGACGTGCGGTGCACAAACTAGCTCGCCGGATGGGGTGGGGTTCGCGGTGCAGGGATGCAGAAATGTGACAGTTTATAACTATAAAAACTCGTGCCTAATACGAAATTGAGAAAAGAGGCGGCGGCGGAGAGAAACGAGCCTACCGAGGTCAACGAGAGGGGGCCGATCAAAAGGGTCGGAAGGGGGGTTTCGATCAACGAGAAACGGTCATCCTCGAGAAAGCTAAGTGCCCGTTGGTATCCAGCGGAAGGAACTCACCCTTCGCGGAGGCATCATTATTCCCGAAGCCCTCACGTGGGAGGGTTTTCTTATCTCGTCATTTTTACCGCATTCATTAATTCAATTGTTCGTCTGCTTCGAACGCTTCTAACACTTAAAATTCTTTAATTTTGACATATGTTATCAAGATATTGGTTTATTTGCCTTTAATGTTTAAATTCTATTCATTTATTTTGTTTTTAATGTGTAAATTTACTTTATTTTAAGTTATTTATCAATTCTATTCATTTACTTGTTTTTAATATTTAAGTTCAATTTAATTTTAAGTTATTTATCAATTCTATTCATTTATTTGTTTTTAATATATAAGTTCAATTTAATTTTAAGTTATTTATCAATTCTATTCATTTATTTGTTTTTCCTATATAAGTTCAATTTAATTTTAAGTTATTTATCAATTCTATTCATTTATTTGTTTTTAATATATAAGTTCAATTTAATTTTAAGTTATTTATCAATTCTATTCATTTATTTGTTTTTAATATATAAGTTCAATTTAATTTTAAGTTATTTATCAATTCTATTCATTTATTTGTTTTTAATATATAAGTTCAATTTAATTTTAAGTTATTTATCAATTGTATTCATTTATTTGTTTTTCCTATATAAGTCCAATTTAATTTTAAGTTATTTATCAATTCTATTCATTCATTTGTCTATCACACATATACTTGGTCATCATGCGGAAAAACCAATTATATATTTTTTTTATTTCTATAAAGATTTCTTTTTTTTTTTTTTTAATTATTATAAATTATTATTATTATTTTTTTTTGGAACGAAGTTCCTTAACGCGGCTTGCGGGTAGAGTGAATTGGGAGAAATCGTCACGTAACAAAATGCGATATTTTGTGTATGTATGCGTGCGAGTATCGATCCCAGTAGGCAATTTGTGAATTTATTAAATCAGAATGCAGTGTTTTTCTTTAGAAATTGGAATCAATTTGCACCGATAGCTATAGGAAGAAATGATGATGCAAAGTGTCATGCATGACGAACGTGCACACTTTTTGCATTGGTCATTATCGAGGATAGATGCTTATGCTTTCTTGTCTGTCTGTTTGTCCGGTACAAATCTTGCAATCGATTTTTTGAATACTTCTGGTTACCCGATCACCCTGAAATTTTGCACACAGCTTCAGCTCCGATGACAATGCACTATGGTATACCAATTATACCGTCAGATTCATGGCCGTGGTCTCAAGAGGACGGATTACTGTTTTCTTCAAGGAACAAATTTTGCAATCGATTTTACAAATACTTCCGGGTATCCTATCATGCTGAAATTTTGCACACAGCTTTAGCTCCCATGACAATGCAATATAGTATATACCTTTATATCCATGGAGGCCGCTCAGGAGGGCGGATTGAAATATTCTTCACAACCCCTTCGACATGGGTATCCAATTTAAGGATATGATAAGTAGAACACCATAAGCAATATAGTATACTCAAAATATCATTTGGTCCATGGCGGACATCTCCAGCGGGTGAATTACCATTTTCTTCACAACCCCCTCGACATGGGTATCAAATGAAAGAGTATGATAAGTAGAACACCATAAGCAATATAGTATACTCAATTTATCGTTTGGTCCATGGCAGCCTTCTCAAGAGGGCGGATTACCATTTTTTTCACAACCTCTTCGAGATGGGTATCAAATCAAAGAGTACGATAAGTAGAACACCATAAGCAATATAGAATATTCAACATATCGTTTGGTCTATGGCGGTCATCTCAAGAGGGCGGATTACCATTATCTTCCCAACCAACTTGAGATGGGTATCAAATGAAAGGGCATTATAAGTAGAATGCCATAGGCTATGTTTTTATATTCATGGCGGCCATCTCAAGAGGGCGGATTACCATTTTCTGCGCAATACCCAGACATGGGTATCAAAATAAAAGGCTATGAAAAGCAGAACTTCATAAGCAATATAGTATACTCAATCTATCATTTGAGGAGTGACTTTTCAAAAGGCCTTATTTCCATTTAGATTAAATTTTCAGAAACCGCAAATTTCTGTGGTACGTCCAAAATATGCAAAATTTTTATTTTTTTTGCATCAATATAGTTTGTCCTAGTATAACTATATTTTTACAGTGGTAGATGAAAAATATTGTAAGTGCGACTTCATTAAAAACAAAAAATAGTTTGGAAATATGCCCTTTTGTTTGAAACGTTTGGAAATAAGACCTTTTTTATGGACATCCATAGGATAAATGACTTTATTACATTTTTTTGTAAAAGTCTTTTGCTTGAAATCTTTTAAAATACTACAAATTCACGCAGGAAATGTGGCGTTTTGTTCAATTAAATACACCGTTTATTTCATACATGGGAATATGCCTGTTTTGAAAAAAAAAATCTATATTAGTATCCATTTTTTTATAGGAACGAAGGACTTTTCTTTCGTCCTATTAACGTGAATAGGTGATAATTTAGCCTTGCTACTGGATTCCATCGAAATTTGCTCTAAAGTAAAAAATGGAAATAAAGCCTTTTGAAAAGTCACTCCACATTTGGTCAATAGTGGCCATCTTAAGAGGGCCGATTACCATTTTCTTCACAACCCCTTTGAGATGGGTATCAAATGAAAGAGTATGATAAGTAGAACACCATAACCAATATAGTATACTCAATATATCGTTTGGTCTATGGCGGTTATCTCAAGAGGACGGATTACCATTTTCTTCACAGTGCCCTCGACATGGGTATCAAATGAAAGAGTATGATAAGTGGAACACCATTAGCAATATAGTATACTCAATTTATCATTTGGGCCATGGCGGCCATCTCAAGAGGGCGGATTACCATCTTCATCACAACCCCTTCGAGATGGGTATCAAATGAAAGAGTATGATAAGTAGAACACCATAAGCAATATAGAATATTCAATATATCGTTTGGTCCATGGCGGTCATCTCAAAAGGGCGGATTACCATTTTCTTCACAACCCCAGGACATGGGTATCAAATGAAATGGCATTATAAGTAGAATGCAGTAGGCTATGTCTTTATATTCATGGCGGTCATCTCAAGAGGGCGGATTACTATTTTCTTCACAACACCCGAGACATGGGTATCAAATGAAAGGGTATGATAAGTGGGACACCATAAGGAACATAGTGTACTCAATATATCGTTTGGTCCATGGCGGCCACCACAAGAGGGCGGGTTACCATTTCCTTCACAGTTCCCTCGACATGGGTATCAAATGAAAGAGTATGATAAGTGAAACACCATAAGCAATATAGTATACTCAATTTATCATTTGGTCCATGGCGGCCATCTCAAGAGGGCGGATTACCATTTTCTTCACAACCTCTTCGAGATGGGTATCAAATGAAAGAGTATGATAAGTAGAACACCATAAGCAATATAGTATATTCAATATATCGTTTGGTACATGGCGGTCATCTCAAGAGGGCGGATTACCATTTTCTTCACCACTCCCTCGACATGGGTATCAAATGAAAGTGCATTATAAGTAGAATGCAGTAGGCTATGTCTTTATATTCATGACGGCCATCTCAAGAGGGCGGATTACTATTTTCTTCACAACACCCGAGACATGGCTATCAAATGAATGGGTATGATAAGTGGAATACCTTAAGCAATATAGTATACTCAATATATCATTTGGTCCATGGCGGCCATCTCAAGAGGGCGGATTACCATTTTCCTCACAACCCCCTCGGCATTGGTATCAAATGAAAGGGCATTATAAGTAAAATGCAGTAGGCTATGTCTTTATCTTCATGGCGGTCATCTCAAGAGGGCGGATTACTATTTTCTTCACAACACCCGAGACATGGGTATCAAATAAAAGGGTATGATAAGTGGGACACCATAAGGAATATAGTGTACTCAATATATCGTTTGGTCCATGGCGGCCATCTCAAGAGGGCGGATTACCATTTTCTTCACAGTTCCCTCGACATGGGTATCAAATGAAAGAGTATAATAAGTGAAACACCATAAGCAATATAGAAAATGCAAATGCTGTTGCTTTCGAATTACTTAAAAGCTTTCAGGAGCATGCTGGTCCGGCTGCGAATGCTTCGGTTTTTTTTTGGAAAGTTTTGGAATGTTAATATTATATTATAATAAATATTTTCCTAAAATATTAAATAAAATTTTTGATTTGATTCGATCCTTTACATTATTTGCTTGAAAAATGGTATAAAGTAAAAATAAATAAAATATACAGATTTTATTTGGAGTTACATTCGCAGTTGTAGAAAAATCGTAAGGAACTTCGTTCCTGACGGGGGTCCCATGACCGCACCTGATGTTTTTTCTTTATTTATAAACTTCCATGCGACAATGATCGCCTAAATAAATTTTCCAATCATTCATAACAAAACAAAAATATCTTTTTATTTATTAGTTTCACCTAAAGAAAGTGCAAAAAAAAAAAAATAGTGAACTATCTCTAAGTACTTAACTGCCATGAGCTTGGGCACGATACCTCGCGCAACATCCTTAAAGTCCTTTTACTTTGATGCCTATCATTCCACAACATCATCTATGGGAATACTCCAAAATTCAACTCTGGAAAATAATGGTCTTTCAGGATCTCTGAAATCGATCCTTCTTCTTTTTATTTGGATCCACAGAAAAATATTTCTTTTAAAATCTGCAAATCTCCTCCTTTGGGTATTTAAAGGAATATTTTTGAATTTTGTTAAAACCTGTAAACCTGTGAAGAAACTGTTTATAAATTATTTAATATCTCGACTAGAGAACTGATGATTCCATCAAGACAAATCCAACTGTCAAAAAAAAATATATCGAGAATATAACTTTAATTCACACTCCGCTAACCTCGATAACTGCACTAGATTCTTACAGATCTTTCAATTCACCAATAAAAAGGATGATAAATATACTGTGCTATACACAGGGCGACTTTCCAATTACTCTATCGTACTACATATAGATTCAACTCAAGAACATCTAATTCAATAAATCCAGAACCCGAGCACAAATCGTGTAAAAAAATAGAACAATTTTTCATAAAATCCTAAAATCTCTATAAAAATAGAGGAAAGCATCGGCTTAGCACTATTCTACTATCGACTAAATTCTCGCTTCTCACTCAACTTTTCTCGGACAACCTTTTAGTTAAACTTCCTGTCACACGAATTGGATGCGATGACAAATCGACACAGAAAACGGTTCTTCACGATATTACTGGTTCGGTTCCATGTTCTCCCATGCCACTGGTAATACTTTTTTTTCCTTCTTCTTTGAATAACTAACTGGAAATACCGTAATGCCTAACCGAAAACCATTCAACGACGTTAATTACTTTCCGTCTTTTGCAGATTTCTGCATTTACCTTTCTGAATTTTTAACTAAACGCGATAACTTCGAGGAAAAAAAATAAATAAACCGCCTAAACACTTTTCTACTATATCTCAGCCCTTAGGCCTTTAGGAGAGGCCTGCTTTATCAAAACCTGGACCTTAACTTTCTTTTAAAGTCTCTAGTCACACCTGATGCTCAAATTATCTGTTCGAGGAATCAGATGCACATTATAGCAAAAAAATGAAAAAAATTACCTTTTTTAAATCCCAGAAATCTCACTATATCCCTATTTTTTTTACGGTTCAAATTCTTCTTCTTTTTCATCCTTTTATTTCAGCCGCTAGTTTTGGTTATCCTTTTCATTCCCATGTGGCCGCGATCAATTTTCCGTTTGCACGACAAAGTACCCCTTTCTTTGATTGTGTTTACCGCTATTTTTCCACCCTTATAACTTCCTGCTTGTCCACGAGGTCAGGCAAACTTGAAAGCACCTTTCTTGACTTTTTTTCTTCTAATCGTAGACCAAACTCCACAATTTTAGTAAAACGTGCAAAAAGACAAGACGTTCTATATTTTCTTGTTTTCTAAATCTCATAAAAAGCAAGACTTCTTCAACTCCACGTCCACCACTCAAAACGACCAATTTCCGACTGACTCTCCTTCCCCACACAAAAAAAAGCCCGAGCAGGCGATTTCTCCTCGACAGCCACGAACAAACCAAAAAAAATCGCCGTTAGCCTGCATTCCAGGCGACTTTTTCCTTTATTAGTTGTGTCAGTGCCGTCGGAGTTAATTTTGTCCAACGGTAATGACATTTTCTACATGGTAGTGGTGCAGATTTTTTTAATATCGTTAATGCGTGGTTGCCATTTATTTTTTTCTTTTAGGGATATTTTATTATTTTTGTATGGATTCATAATTTACACAGGCCATCGTTACAGTTCTTAATTTACTTTGGTGAACGAAAGAAGGCAAAGACAAGTATAGGGTGTCTGTTCTTTCAGACATTTAGACAATTCTAATTCGAAAATAGTGTCGTGCTTTTCATCTCACGGTTAAGTTCAATTCCTCATTAGTAAAATGTCAACGGTGGCTGAAAAAAAAAGGAATAGACGGCATTACTGGATGAATTAACCAAGTTCGGAACAAACCTCAGAAAGTCTCCAAAAGAAAGGCTTAAGAAGGTGGGCCACGTGCAAGGTCGCATTGAAGTCCTTGATGAGTTATATCAACAATTTACAGAAAACGATAGATTCATTAGAAGGTTCAGTTCCATGGAAGAAAGATCTGATCCGTTCTTCGATGGCGTGGTGCAGGATCAATTTAGTGAGAGCTACTTCGACCATAAGGGAAATATTAATGATATTATAAATGAAATGACGTCAACTCCTTCCCAAATGTCTGAAGCGTCTAGCCACACCCAAGTAAAGGATGTTTCATTTCCGATCAATTCAGACCAAAATTCCGATATACATCGTGATATTAAGCTACCACACGTAACGATCACAAAATTTGGAGGTGATTACTCCTCATGGCTAGCGTTCCATGACATGTTCAATCCAGTTGTCCATTCGAATGCACGTGTACCCCTTGTTCAAAAAATGCATTATCTCAAGACAAGCCTTGTAGATGAAGCCGAAAAGGTATTACGACATCTTAGCATCACCGAGGACAACTATTCTATCGCCTGGGATCTTTTATGCACAAGATATCAAAACCCGAGATTTCTGGTAAATAACACGTTGAGAGCTCTTCTTTCACAACCTCATGTGCAGGTAGAAATTCCCCGTGCCATTCGCCAGCTGATTGATCGCACTAAAACATGCCTCGCAACTCTCAAAACATTAAAGGTCAAAACTGAAACTTGGGATCCCATCATTAACTATCTAACCGTTGAAAGGCTCCCGCGTGAGACCCGGCAATTATGGGAACAGATGCAGGGTACGTCAACGTCACTCCTCGAATATTCAAAGCTCCAGGAATTCTTAGAGGCAAGATTCAGAAGGCTAGAAGCCATTCAACCCTCCAACTTGCTGAAGACCGAATCACGCAGGGCTCCTAAAGGGAACGGATCTAAATCCTATGCTTTTCGTGCTACCCGAACAGTGTGTTCTCTCTGTAAACGAAAATCTCATTCTTTGCGAAACTGCTTCAAGTTCAGGAAAATGAACGCAGAAGAGAGAAGTAGATTTGTGTCCTCCAAATCTTTATGCCACAACTGCTTAGCATCGAGCCATGTGATCGAGAATTGCCAAAGCGAAAGCACGTTTACCGTATGTAGGCAACGGCACAACACCCTCCTTCATATGCAAGACCCTGGAAAAACTACTAATTGCGACCAAGATAAAAGGCTCGTAGAACCCGAATCGGAACCACACGTTTCTACCCCGTCTAGGGTAACGTCTTTCCTCTCGTGTGAAAACAATGATGTTTTCTTGGCTACAGTTCTGATAAAGACACTGGCGAGCAGCGTAGCGCAAATGTTGCGTTTAGTTCCTCGCCACGCTTCAGTGCGGGTGTTCGGGGTCGGGAATACCCTCACAGCGAAATCCCCAAAAATAGCTAACTTAACAATTCAACCTCACTTCCAAAAAACTCCACAACTACAAATCACAGCCGCAATCGTTAACTCCCTCACTGACCTCCTACCTCCAAGGAAGATACCCCTCTCACAGTGGAGTCATATAACTCATTTAACTTTAGCAGATCCCACTTGGGATCGCCCGGGAAGATTGACCTTTGGGGCAGAGGTCTACGGAAAAATAGTGCAAGATGGTCTAAGGCATAGCACATCCGGATCTCCTGTCGCTCAAAAAACCTCCTTCGGGTGGATATTACTTGGAGAATACAATTCCGATGGTCCCGACTCTACATCAAGTTGCCAGTCGTTGGCCGGTGTTATCAGCCTGTGTTCTCAAGTCAAGAACGAGTGTGATATGTTGTGGCGTTTTTGGGAAATAGAAGAGGTTGACAGTCCCAGGAAGACATCAGAGGAAGATGTCTTGTGCGAGAAACTTTTTACAGAAACCTATTCCCGCACTCTCGAAGGCAGATACATTGTGAAACTCCCATTCAAACCCATGCTTGAAACAGAGGTCAAGTTTGGGACCTCGCGCGAAAACGCCATTAAAAGATTTCATTCCTTGCAAAGTCTATGGAAAAGATTACAAGACAAGAAATATCTCAACCCAGTGATAACGTATTCTACTTGCCCCGAAATGCTGTACAGAAAGCGTGACATTGCTCTACAGCGTGACATTGCTCTACTGCTGTTTGAATGGCGGCAACATAAGTACGTGTTCACTGCCGACATTGCGAGGATGTATCGGCAGATTCTTGTCGACCCTTCCGACAGTGATTACCAGAGAATAGTCTGGAGTAACGACACCATGAATTCCTTTGAAGATTATCGCCTCACTACCTTTGGCGTCTCAAGCGCACCATATCTCGCTATTCGCGTGCTCCATCAATTGGCAAGGGATGACGGGCACGATCTTCCCATAGTGGCTGGAGTTTTGCTGCGCGACTTCTACGTCGATGATCTCTTTTCAGGAGGAAATACATTATCAGAAGCAGCTGAAGCCCGAAGACAGATCGATCTACTGCTAAAACGTGGAAGGTTTGAACTGCGAAAATGGGCGTCAAACCATACAGAAGTCTTGGTAGATATACAAGAAAACCAGCGCACCTCTTCCTTGTCAGTTCTTCTTAACAAGGACTACGTTGTAAAAACATTGGGCCTATATTGGCTACCAGGCGACGACTGCTTCAAGTATGTCGTGCAACCCATATCGATCCAAACACCGTTCACGAAGAGGACAATCCTCTCCACAGTCGCTAGAATCTACGACCCTTTAGGACTGTTGTCGCTAGTGATCATTACATCCAAAATTCTCTTACAAACCCTATGGCAAAGAGGCCTAGACTGGGACGAACCAGTCCCCGAAGAGATTGCAACGAGATGGTTAGAATTCCTAGATCTACTAGTGTAGGAAGTGTCTATTCCACGTGGGAGTCAGCCCTGGAAGTCTCGTACAGATACATGGATTTTGCGACGCGTCGGAGCGTGCGTACAGTGCGGTGCTTTACATCCGGTCAGAAATAAACGGCAGTGTACAGGTCAATATTATCAGTGCAAAGACGAAAGTAGCCCCAGTGAAATCGATCACCCTCCCTAGACTAGAACTGTGCGGCGCTATGCTACTCTCACGTCTGATAAAGAAATGTTTACCTTGCGCATCAAAAAATGAGCTGCTATGCCTGGACGGACTCAACTATCGTCTTATCCTGGCTCCAGCGGCACCCAAACACCCTCAAGACGTTCGTGAGCAATCGAGTATCGGAAATTCTCTCCAACTTAGGTCCCGTTCCATGGAATCATGTTCCATCGGCGGAGAACCCAGCTGACTATGCCTCCAGAGGCTTCACGTCCGCTAAACTTTTAGAAGAGAAATTGTGGTGGCACGTTCCTCATTGGCTTTCAAAATCTGATAAGCATTGGCCGGTCAATGCCAAGGTATCCAGGCTTCAGCAACGGCCTAAATGGCTCAAGCTCTCACCGAATGTAAAGGATCTTGTTCTAATAAAGTCAAAAAATTGTAACGGTCGGCATTGTCTATGAACGATTTTATACACCTCCCGTGTAAATCAATTAATCATTGTAAATTGCCGTTGCTTAGCAATAACTTGAAAAAGATTTTTTTTAAAGAATCCTCTTCTTTCATACATCTTTTAACCCATTCATTCCCCCTTTTTGGATCATCTCCTTTCTATTATAATTATCCACCAATTTGTTGCCCACGCAACACTTTTCCCCATGGACGCTCCGAACGGCGCCTAAAAAACTTAGCCAATCAGGTCGCGACACTTGGATTCCCCCCACAAAATTTCCTCTCTAAATTAATTGGAATGGGTGAAACAGGAAAATGGAATGCCTTAGAGAACGCGGAGTACGTTTTCATACGTACCGATCGCGTCCGACGGCCTTTTGAAACACCATACGAAGGGCCATTCAAAGTAATCAAAAGATTACGTAAACATTTCGTCGTCAACATAAATGACACAAATAAGTCGATAACTATCGATCGACTGAAACCAGCTTTTGAGTGTGACCGAAACGTTGAAGCAGCATCAACTTGCTCGGTACACTTCATGTAACGCTACGCTGGGAGCGGAGTATGTAGGGACATCGTCCTACTACTTCCGGTCTTACTTAGTCAAGGAGACTTGTTTAAAAAACGCAGTCGACCGAGACTAAGTAAAAGAAAAAATTAATTAATTTTCAGTCTTGACGTTTGCCAAAATAAAAATAAAACGCGTAGTTTTCAACAATTCTAATTACAGTTTAAAATAGTAAAAGAAATAAAAACGATCATATATATCTATATATGTGTATAAATATATTATATACAACTAAGTAAAATACTCATTATAAGTTAATAAAGAGATATACAAGAAAAAGCCACGAGTTATTATTGTGACAAATAATATTGGGAGAAGCCCCTTAAAATAGAAACTCCTGTTGGGAAGAGGATCTATATTACTATGCTGCATATGGAGGAACGAAAAAATGCCTGAAGATTGGGAGCAAAGCATTATCTGCCCAATACACAAGAAAGGAGATAGATTCAACTGTGCAAATTACAGAGGCATATCTCTTTTAAGCACAGTGTATAAAATAATGACCAATATAATTAAGGCCAGACTGGAACTTTATGCAGAAGCCGTAATAAGTGAATACCAAGCTGGATTCAGAAGAAATAGGTCAACGATGGATCAACTTTTTTCAATAAGGCAAATCCTCCGAAAATGCTGGGAATACAACATCGACGTGTATCAACTTTTCATCGACTTTAAACAAGCATACGACAGCATCGACAGGGAAAAAATGTATGCGACAATGCTGGACCTAAACATACCCCTAAAGATAGTGAAACTGACTAAAATGACAATGGAAAATACAAGGTGTGCAGTCAGAATACAAGGAGAATTGACGGAGTCCTTCCCAGTCAAGCAAGGCTTAAAGCAGGGCGATGGGCTGGCACCCATGCTATTTAATCTCTGCCTTGAAGGAGTAATTCGCAAAGTAAACATTGAGTCGAACGCAACCCTGCTTAACAAATCAAAACAGTTGGCAGGATATGCCGACGACATAAACTGCCTTGCCAGATCACTGTCATACCTTAGAGAAGTATTCACAGAATTAGAAGATGGAGCTAAACATATAGGGCTGCAAATAAATGCAGACAAGAGCAAGATTCTAATTCAGTCAAGGGTGGAAAGAAGAAGAAGAAACCACAACACCACCTGGGGGGAATATAACTTCGAACGGGTAAGCCAATTTAACTACCTGGGGTCCACAGTCAGTGAAGACAACGATGAAACGATAGACGTACAAAGAAGAATAAACGCCGCAAACAGAACATACTTTTCATTACTGCCAGTAATGAAATCCAGAGACATCCACAGAAAAACAAAAATAAGAGTCTACAAAACCATCATACGTACAGTAGCTACGTATGATTGTGAAGCATGGAGTATCTCCCAAAAATCCGCCGACAAGTTGGATATATTTGAGAGGAAGGTTCTCCGAAGGATATACGGCCCAATTAATGAAGACAATGCATGGAGAATACGCTACAATCACGAATTGTACGACTTATACAAAGAATGTAAACTTTCGACCCATGCCAAGCTACTGCGTTTACGTTGGGCCGGTCATGCCCAAAGAATGGATGACTCAAGGATACCAAAAAAATCCCTGTACCTACTGCCAGATGGCAAAAGACCAGTTGGCAAACCACGGTCAAGACGGGAAGATAATGTTAAGACCGATGCAGCGAAACTGCTCAACACGAGAAACTGGAGACAAGCTGCGGAGCAGAGAGACGTCTGGAGGAAGAAGCTGAAGGAGGCCAAGGCTCGAATTGGGCCGTAGAGCCATCGAAGAAGAAAAGAATTTAGAATGAACAAAAGAATAAAGGTAAAAGGGGCATTGAGAATGAATATTTGAATGATTTATTAATGAATTTACTTGCAGATAAATAGAAGCAGCAATCAATAAGATTTAAATTGTTAATTGTTTAATTTTAGGAATCTAACTTAATTTGAATAGAAAGTAAAGTAACATAGAGTAATTTAGAAATAATTAGATATGTAATTTATAGGATAGAATATAAGTATTTTAAACCATTTTTTATCTTTGATTCCGCGACTTTTTTAAACATTACAGAAAGCTGAATTCAAGAAAAAGGTAAATATTGCGGATTCTTCATTTTGGAAGAATATAAATTCATAAAATATTTAAAAAATTTTATTATTACGGCTGTGCGCCGTAACATTGGTCCTTCGAGCCGGATAAAAGTGGTCAAATAATTATATCCTATAAATTACACTTAGTTTAAAATTAGTAAATCATTCAAACGCTTAAATATTTTTGGGGTTTATTTTGGTTTAGTAGTTGTAGTTAAATCAACGACAAAATGAAAACTACATTAAAAATGCAAGGCACGTTGGAGACACAGCTAAGGCAGGCAATCTCCAACTATAATAAGACTTCCAAGCATAGAAGAACGACAGGTTATATAAAAGGGAAGATTGAAACTATTAAAATAATATGGGACAGGTTTGAGTGTAATTACCTAGAATTAGGTGCAGCCGATGTTACTAGCATCAAAGACGAAAGTGTCCGGGACGAAGTAGTTCGGTACGTACAAGGCACTCAGTTTCAGGATTTCTTGACGCTATAATTAAGAGAAAAATCGTAGGGATTCAATGAATGTGTTTTGGATAAAATTGGTCCAGGGCAACAGGTGGTAAAAAGCTAATAAAAGGAGCGAAAACGCGTTTTTTCACGTTTTGGGTACGAAAAATATGTTGTTTTGGAAAACAAAAAATACTACATAATAGTGCTTAAAAAGACGAAAATTATGAGTTTTGGACCATTGAAATCGGTCAACAGGTTTTTGCAGAAAAATTCAAAAACCGTTAAAAATGGTCATTTTTTAACATTTAATTATAGGGAATTTAATTATCGTAGAATCTTGCGGCAGGGCTTAAATTGTGGCCACTGATGGTGCCTACCTACAATAAAAAATTCATGACAAAATAATGGTAACTTTTCGAGTAAATCTCAAAAATGTAAAAACGCCTGTTTTACGAAAAAAGGTTGAACAAGGCCCACAGTCGTCCTACAAGTTTTTTGATTGACCATTTGGCTCGCAAAGGGTTGCTCTACAACCCCATTTTCATGAAATGTATGTAAGGTTTGATTTAACACCTTTAAAACGCGTTTGAAAACAGGCTCTTTTCTCGATTTTCAAAAAAAAAACACCTGCCGGCGAAGGGGAATTGTAATATGGTGTGGGAAAGCTTTCTGCCGGCCGAGCTTCTTAGATCTAAATATTTTCGCGCGTTTTTACATATGACAGGAAAACTTTTGATATCTCGAAAACTACTGAAGGGAAATTGATGATTTTTTAAGTAGTAAAAATATAAACCCAGAAATACAAAGCCATATTATTGATGCATTGAAAACGAAGATTAAAATTTGCTAATTATTTGTATTGGCATGTCATAATTTCCTATTTGTTTTTTAAATACAATGTGATGTGTCTTCCGCG
>CATLJY010000465.1:0-32435 GCA_949987705.1 Thereva unica | reverse complement strand
GGGACGCAGGGTTTCCAGGGAATATAATGAATCGTTGACACGTTTCCGTGAACTAGGACCCATTCTGAACTTCTCCTCCGAGAACCCCTCTGTGTGTCACAACATTAGTAAGCCTTTCACCAACACGACCACTGTTGAAAATCTTATATCTGACCTTAACGGCAAAAAATCCGCCGGCTGGGATAATATCTCGAACTACGTCATCAAAAAACTGCCAAGTATAGCCATACATTTCCTAACTTGTATTTTTAATAACTGTATAAACTTGGGATACTTCCCTAGGGTTTGGAAGATTGCCAAATTAATTCCAATACCGAAAACCACGTCGGCCACACTCCGGACCACTTTAGGCCCATACAATCGCTGGCAAACATTGGCAAATTGTTCGAGAAGATTCTAGCCATAGAGCTAGACGCCTTCTGCTTTGAATTCAACCTAATTCCGAACGAACAATTCGGCTTTAAGGCCAAACACTCTACCGAGCATGCGCTGCTCTTTATAAACAACGAAGCTATAAAAGTCCTCAGGATTAAAAGAATTTTGATATTTACGTCCCTGGACATCAGCAAGGCGTTTGACACGGCACAGGGGGCTTATTTTCAAGCTCTTATTCAATAACTTTTCTCTGTATTTAGCTAGAATCATATACTCCTTTCTGAGTGACAGGCATCTTAGAGTAAACGTTGGGGATGTCTCACCTAGGGATATCCCCGTTAAGTCTGGAGTTCGGCAGGGCTCCATACTGGGCCCCAAACTATTCCATCTATATCTTTACGATTTCCCGCACAAACTGCCGAATGATGAGGACTCTAACTCTAGGGCGATACTTTATGCCGATGATACGGCTCTCCTTGTACCTGACAAGGACCCTGCGGCCGGGTTGGCCTGCCTAAGAAGACACTTAACAGTTATTAACAAATACTACGCCTCTTGGGGACTAGCCATAAACGAGGAAAAATCTAAGTTTATGATCATAAGAAATGCGAGTGGAAAAGGCTCTCAAAAAGTCATTAAGGAGTGTCGGATGGGTGTTACAATTAATAACCTTTTTAAGTTGAATCCTCATGTCAAAAACACTCTTGCAAAAGCCGTAGGAATTAGGGGCAGCCTCCTCTCAGCGCTTAGATACGGAGGTTAATTGAGCTTAGAGTCAAAACTGCTGTACAAGCAAATTATAAGACCAGGAATCACATACGGTTTCCCAACAACCTGGGCGAGTAATAGTTACAGCAAGTACTGTAACCCAAACAAGTAATACCCCGGCTTCACCGCCCTAATTTTAATCAAGTTCACTTCAATATGCAAAAGTGGCTTCACCGGCATTGTTCAGTAGAGAAAGCTTCGTGTGTGACGTATTACATTTGAAAGCTCCTTTATAGAGATGGAAAATGGAATTTTCAATGCTTTGTGGGATTTAAATTTTTTATTTAATAATACCTATTATAAAATAAATGTAATTGAGTATATATTTATTCATTGACAGACATCTATACTTCCTCTTTTGATCCATGTTTATTTTTTCAAAGCTCTTACTTTAACTGTCATGTAATAATACATCAGTTGCCATGGAAATATTCCAATTTTTTACTCTCTTTTGAGCGGGCTTTTACTTTGAAAGTCAATTTCATGTTCTGTAGGCCCAAAGCAGGCATTTTTTCCTGACTTTAAAATGTGAAAAATGTATGGGAAATCAGGAAATTTTAAAGTACAGTAGACTAATTTGCTCGAACTTGCGAAAATTTGGCGGTGAAGCCGGGGTATAACATAATTTGAAACTGACTTCCTGTCAGTTAATTTTCTCAGACGAAATAAGATAATTATTTTTCATCCATCCAATGGCGCTACAGCCCAAATCGAGCCTTGGCCTCCTCTAGGGCATTTCTCCAAGTTTGACGGTTCCTTGCAGCATGTCTCCAGTTCCGGATGTGGAGCATTGACTCTGCGTCAGCCGTCACGGAGTCTATCCATCTCCTCCTGGGTCTACCTACTGGCCTACTTCCCGAAATTTCTGATGCCATAAGCCATTTTGGGATGCGATTGTCCTCCATCCTGATCACGTGGCCGGCTAGTCTCAATCGGTTGATTTTTATGAAAGTTGAGAGTTGTGGGTCGCCAAAAATTTCATACAACTCCTTGTTGTATCTTCTTCGCCATATTCCATCCTCTCTGATTGGGCCTATTATGCATCTGAGAATTTTCCTCTCGAACCTGTTGACTCGTTCCTCTATGTCCTCTATGTCATAGTCCAAGTCTCGCTACCATAACACAGTACTGGTCGTATTACTGTTTTGTAGAGTGAGAATTTCGTTTTCCTGTGCACAAATCTTGAGTGCAGGATTTGTTTTTGGGCATAAAAGGCTCTATTAGCCAGTAGTATTCGTCTAGTTATTTCTTCTTTTTCTTCGTTTCTTTTTGTGATAGTAGACCCAAGGTAGACTGTTTTACCGACTACTTCTAGGCTATGTTCGTCGATGGTTATATTTCTTCCCATTCTAAATCGTCCTGCTCTGGATTGTTGCATCACCTTCGTTTTTTCTTCGTTAATCTTCAGGCCTATGTCCTTTGCCGCCTCTTTTAATTCAACATAGACTTCTTTTGCTGCCAAAAAGGACCTTCCCACGATGTTTACGTCATCCGCATATCCAAGTAATTGTACCGACTGGGTAGCTATTGATGCACTTCGCTGGACTGACGTTTTCCTTATCACCCATTCTAGGGCCAGGTTGAAAAGCATGGGGGCCAGCCCATCTCCTTGTCTAAGCCCTTGACGTACTTCGAACTCCTCTGTTACAACACTTTGGATCTTTACTTTCGCCAGTGAGCTGTTTGTGGCGCATTTGATTAGTTGTACCAACTTTGAGGGGACTCCTATTTCCGATAAGATCTCGTATAGCCTCTCTCTGTTTATTGAGTCATATGCCTGTTGAAAGTCGACAAATATCTGGTATACATCTACATTCCTTTCCCAGGTTTTCTCCAGAATTTGCCTTAAGGTCAGCAGTTGGTCCGATGTTGACCTGTTTGTCCTAAAACCAGCTTGATATTCTCCTATAAGGCTTTCCGCTATAGGTTCCAGTTTTTGTTTCACAAGGATTATGAAGATTTTGTAGCTGGTGCTGAGGAGTGAGATGCCTCTGTAGTTTTTGCAGTTTAGTTTATCTCCTTTCTTGTATATTGGACATATAATGGCTTTCTTCCAGTCCTCTGGTATAACTTCTTCCTCCCAGATGGTGCATATGAGTTCGTGTAATGTTCGTAATAGTTGGGGTCCTCCTTCCTTTAGCGGCTCAGCTGCTATTCCATCGGCGCCAGGCGATTTGTTGCTGTTCTGCCTTTTTACAGCTTCCCGCACCTCATCCAGTGTTGGTGGTTCTATCGAGATGTTATCTTGGGGAATTACAAATGCCTCTGTCTCTGCATTCTCGTTTGATATGGAGATAGGATTCAATAGGTTCTGAAAATACTCTCTCCACCTTTCCTTTATCCTATCAGGATCTGCCAACAAGTTCCCATCTATGTCCTTGCAGATGTCCGTTCTTGGCTGGAACTTATTGGTGATCTGGCGAGTTCCTTTGTACGCTTGTCTAATTCTCCCTTCATTGAAGTCTTCCTGTATCTGTAAGATTTTCCTATTTAGATATTCCCCCTTCTTCTTTCTGCACAGCTTGTCTGAGATTTTTCTTTTTTCCTTGAAGACTTCCATCCTTGCTCTTGTTGGCCTTGCGATGTACTCTCGGTGGCTCTGGTTTCTTTCTTCAACTGCGGTTCTACAGTCTTGGTCGAACCAATCAATTCTAGTCTGTCTGGGGGCCCAGCCTAGTGCCTCTTCAGCTGCCCCCTTTATGCTGCTTTTGACCTGTTCCCATTTGTCGTTGATGTTGGGCTGCTCATCTACCTCTCTCAAGTTTCGTACGACAGCATGTTGGTAGGCATCTCTAATTTCTTCCCGTTTTAGCTTATCTATATCGTATTTTGGTTGAGTTAGCACTCTATGCGTTTTAGTTGCTATCCGGGTTCTCAATTTCACTTTGACTAGATAGTGGTCCGAGCCACAGCACGCTCCTCTCATTGTTTTTACGTCCAGTATACTCGTGGCCCCTCTTCTTTCAATTAGGACGTGGTCAATTTGATTACTAGTTACTCCGTCTGGTGATTGCCACGTCATCTTATGTATATCTTTGTGCGGGAACACTGTTGAATTTACTACCATTGCGTTTGAGCTTGCGAAATCGATCAATCGACTACCATTGTCGTTGGTAACGTTGTGTAGGCTATGCTTTCCTATGACTCCTAGGAACTCCTCTTCTTTTCCTACTTTGGCATTCATATCTCCAAGCACCATTTTAATATCGTTTGACGGTATTAACCTGATGGTGTTTGTTAGCTCTTGGTAGAATTCCTCTTTCTCCTCATCCGTTTTCTCTTCTGTGGGCGCGTGGACGTTTATAAGACTAATGTTATGTAGTCTTGTTTTAATGCGAAGTGTGCATATTCTATTGCTGACTGGTTTGAAGTCCAGAATCAGAGATTTCATTTCCTTCTCTATGATGAATGCTACTCCGAACTCTCTTCTTCCATTTGATGATCCGCTGGAGAGAACCGTGTGGGTTTTTAGATCCATTATACCACTGTGGGTCCATTTTGTTTCTTGAAGGGCTGTGATCTTTATGTTATATTTTTTTAGAAGTAATAAAAGCGAACGCAGAGCGCCCGTTCTGTTGAGCGTCCTGACGTTCCATGTTCCAAAATCGAATTCCATATTCCGTTGCCTGAGTCGTTGCCGTTGAGTCCGTCCTGTCCGAGGCCTGCCTTGAGGATTCGTGACGGGTAGGTTTTTACGGTGGAAGGTTGTCAGCCTGCCGCCCAACCCCCAACCTGGAGGACCAGTCCGGTATTTGCTTCGTTTTGAGGCGCGAAGCACTCTTGTGTAGACAAGAGCATCCAGGGGACACCCGATGTAAAATCTACATCTTCGTGGAGGTTGAGGTAGGATTCGGAAAATCTTAGATCGTGAAGACCTTAGATCGCAGGTGGCGTTACCCAGGATTTATCTCTTTGATGTACCGGCACCATCAAAGGTCCCTGAGGCCATTGCTACCATTTGACCCCCCTATTTATACGTGCCTTTATCGGGATGTAAGCAACTTCAAGTGTGAAATGTGTATTGAGTAGACGTGTCTCTCGTAGCTCCCATATATTACAGTTTCCCGCAGTTGTTCTCCAAAATTAAAAAAAATAAATAAGTTTATTATTTCCGACACCTTATTTTCTCTGTCGGTGCGCATTGTTATCGGTATTAAAATCCAAGTGTTTCCTTTAAAATCAACATGCCTAAATCTCAACAATCAAGGCCAAACCTAAGGAAATTTGCTGAAACAGTGAATAACCCAAATCCCGCTAGAACTAATACTCCTGAGCCATCGGCCAGAAAGCGCAATGAAGATATCAGCAACAGAACTCCAAGATCGACATCAATAGCTGCCCCCGAAGACAACATTGAAGTGCTGGAGAAAAGGCTTTTGTTAAGCTTAAACAGAATGCTTAATGAGCAATTTTCCGTTTTCGAGGATCGTTTAAGGCAATTGGAGATGCGCTTGAATACAAAAATTGATACCAAAATTGATGAGATTAATAACACCTTAAACACAAAAATTGATGAAATTAACAACACCTTAAACACAAAAATTGACGAGCTTAACACCACCTTCAACAGTCAAATGAGGAAAATAAAAGACGATATCGATACCGTCCAACATGACCTAGCGATAGTGTCCAATGAGTTAGAGGACCTACGCCGTCAATCCAGGTTACACGACGTGGTCGTTCGAGGCATTCCCGCAACTGAAAACGACAACCCGAAGCACATCTTTAAATCCGTTGCTTCCATCATCGGGCATGAGTTGTCGGCCTATGTGAATGTGTTCCGGCCGTCGCAGCGACAGCGTTTGGGCTTGGAGTCGCAGACTGGCAGGATGAGCTCGCTGCTAATTGCAAAGTTTCCATCAGCGAACGAGCAGCAGGAGTTCCTGAAAAAGACCCGCCAGCACGGAACTCTCACTTTAAAAAAACTGAATCTGGGCTTCGCGTCTGACAGCCTTGTGCATGTCAACGAAAGCCTGACTTCGAAAAATAATGACATATTCCACACGGCGCGAAGGCTTCAAAAACAGAATCTGGTCGCTTCGGTCTTTACTCGTCGAGGTTATGTTTACGTTCAGGTGGAGAAAAATAAGCAGCCACGAATATTCAAATCAGCTCTTGATTTGAACGAAGCCATCAATGCAACTTTAACTCCAGGGTCACATTAGAGAAATTGGGGCAATCCGCTTTTATTTGTGGAGCAACGTTTGCATGCTTTTATTTAGGTATAATACTTATTTTTAAATCATCTTTCTTTTTTTCTTCTACTAGCTTTTCTTGTTTATTTTTGAACTTACATATATTTTTATTTATTTACTTTACTTATTTTTTTGAAGCTAGTGAATTGGAGGAATGGATGTCTGTAGCTACACATAACTTTGAAAATGTCGTAATTGGGGGAGATTTTAGCCAATAATGCGCTCTCTAGAAACTTCCTTAATTTCTTCAAAACATTTGACTTGAAACCAGTTAACCAACTTCCGACGTATCTAAATACTAATAATCCATCGTTGCTGGATATCTTTTTCGTGTCGAACGTAGGAAATGTTTTGTTCCATAATCAGATTAGCCCACCTAGTTATCTCGATCATGATATCCTGTATCTTTCCTTAAAATTCACAGTTAGGAAGACTCAGCAGAAATTGTTTTCCTTTCGCGATTACAAGTCCATCGACATCCCAGCACTATTTCAAGAATGTTCCTCACTACCTTGGGACCGAATTTACCGCCTTCCTGACATAGACAACCAATTAGAGCACTTCTGTTCGCTGATTTACCATCTGCATGAAACCTTTGCCCCAGTTAAAACGAGAAGCATGTCTTCCTCTACCTCACCCTGGTTCTCCATTCAAATAAGCCGACTTATATCCGAGAGAGAATTTTTGTTCAGAAGATATAAGAAAAACAAAACTGCTGTAAATTTAATAGCATACAAAAATGTTAGGAATTTAGTAACTTTAACCATCCGCAAAGCAAAGGCGCAGTTCCTTTCGTCTAAGCTTAGCCCTGCTTTGCCTGCAAAGAAACTTTGGAGAAACATAAAACTACTCGGCATTCACGGTAGTGAAGATGAAACTCAGATCAGCCTTAGCGCTGATGAATTAAATAAATTTTTTGTTGCCGCATCTAACCTATATAAAGATCCCCATTGCTCAAGACCAACTGACAGTGCTACTGATTTATTCAGCTTTCGCAACGTAGCTCACGCGGAAGTCCACAAAGCTTTCTACTCCATCAAATCTGATTCAGTTGGTCCAGACAATCTTCCACCGGTCTTTCTAAAGCTAATTTTTCCTGTGATCCTCCCCCTATGTTACTCATATTTTCAATAGCTGCCTGACAAAATCATACTTTCCGCTTCAGTGGAAAAAAGCAAAAGCCAGAGAGCAGGTCAGATTTAAGTCCTCCGAGAAGACTCCCGCACCTGCTCTGCCGTCAATCTTGGATCCGTCCGTGAAGATATATATGTCTTCCGGTCTCCCTTCGGGGAGCGTTCCGTTCCCTATGACGGTTTTATGATACCTTTCGGTCACCCTCATTTTTGTGATCCCTTCCATGGGCATCATGAGCTCCCTAATCCCTTTAATGCGATCCAGGATCTTCATGTGCCCATATAAGGTTCCTGACGCCTGCCATGCGGCATCACGTCTCATCCGAATCGCTGAGGCTGCCGCAGTCTTCATCACCTGGAGATCTAACGGCAGCACACCTAACAGCGCCTCCAATGCCGCGGCGGGTGTGGTGCGGAGAGCACCGCTCACACCTACGCAGGCCATTCTTTGCACCTTGTCCAATTGCCTCTTGACGGTTTTCTGTGTGGCTTTAGTCCACCAGACCACCGAGGCATAAGTTATGATGGGTCTCACCATCATGGTATATGTCCAGTATGCTAACCTTGGTGAGATACCCCACCTTAGTCCACATACTCTTCTGCACTGGTGAAGCACCCTTGTCGCCTTCTTAATCTTCTCTTCAACGTGGTATTTCCAAGTTAGTCGCGAGTCCAAGTATACACCCAGATACTTGACCATCCCAGACACCTTGATCCTCGATCCAAAAAGCATGAGGGGCTGAAAATCCAGATCTTTAATCTTCCTAGTGAAGATTATCGCGTCTGTCTTATTGGCATTTATGGTGAAGCCCTGTTCCGTACACCACTGCTCAACCACTTGGAGTGCATTCCTCATGATATCTGCCGTAGTGCTCATAAACTTGCCACGTGCCACAATCGCTACATCATCTGCATACCCAACGGTATGCACGCCCATTACCTCTAGCCGCCTGAGCAGAGTGTCCACAGTGATGTTCCACAGGAGGGGCGATAGGACCCCGCCCTGTGGGCATCCCTTGCTGACCCTCCCTCGAAGCCGCGAGTCTCCTGTCTGAATCCTTACCGCTCTGTTTTTCAGCATGCTGTCCACCCACCTTACAATCATGGGGCTGACCTCGCGCCTCACCAGAGCGTCTTTGAGTTTGTTGAACTGTATCTTGTCGAAGGCGCCTTCGATGTCCATAATAACGGCCATCGCTATGCCTCCGGTATACAGTTCCCCCTCGGCTACTCGCACCAGTTGGTGAAGTGCCGTTTCTGTAGATCTGCCAGCCTGGTAAGCGTGCTGGCTTCTACTTAAAGGGTGCCTCCTTAGCATAGTACTCTCCAGATGGTCTGCCACCACTCTTTCCATTGTTTTCAACAGAAAGGATGTTAGGCTGACTGGCCTGGAGGACTTCGCCTCGGTGTAGTCCTTCTTGCCTGGCTTAGGGAGAAATACCACTTTGGTTTCCCTCCACACCGCCGGAATGTATCCTGTTGCTAGACAGGTAACGAATATTCCCCTAAGCCTGGGTGCAATGATATCTTTGCCCCATTGAAGCAGCGCAGGGAATATTCCGTCACGCCCCGATGTCTTGAAGGGAGAGAATGTGTCTATTGCACGTCTCACCCCTATCTCCGTCACCACCCCGTTAGCCTCCTCTCGGTTCATCCTTGTAGCCATTCTGTTACGAATAGTCCAAGATTTACCCGAGATATAGCTGCCAGGAAAGTGAACTTCCATCAGGATCTTGTTGGTTTCTTCAGCGTCTCCGTCATCCTCCCCGACGGGTCACGAACGAGTCCGACTTTGGAGACCGGGTCCCTGGAGATCATTTTCTGAAGTCTGCTGGCCTCAGATATGCTCTCCATGCTCGAGCAGAAATCCCTCCACGACTCCCTTTTCCGTCGTCGCAGAGTTTGTTTCATTTCTCTTTTCTTGGCTTTGTAATTCTCCCAGGCAACCGGGTCATTGCACCTCATCGCTTGGTTGAAAGCCCTTCTGACCTCTTTCTTCAGTTTCTCCAGCTCCCTACACCACCAGGGTGTGGGATCATGGTCATCCACTGACGTAAGAGGACACGCCACTCGAAAAGCGTTCTCTATCGCTGTCTGCAGGACATGCAACTGAGACTCTGCTTCTCTTGTGGTTTTCGGTGCCCTTGGCACGCGCTCCCCGAGATTCCTGCGCAACATTTCAGTATATCTAGACGTGTCCGTGTTGCGGGGAATTCTCGTTGTTCTAATTCCGTCTCCCCTGCCCGGGGTTCCGTACTCTATCTCAACTGAAATGGCTCTGTGATCTGACATAGTCGTCCGATCCATCACCTCCCAGTTGGTCAATCTTGTCAACATCCGGTTACTGCATAGAGTTATATCTATGACTTCCCTTCGTCTAGCATCGACGAAGGTTGGTTCTACCCCTCTATTTGCAATAACTAGATTGTTGCATTCCACAAATTCGAGCAAAGCCTCTCCTCTATGGTTGTCGTTGGTGCTTCCCCACACCGTGTTGTGTGCATTTGCGTCGCAACCAACTATTAACCCTGTGCCTTTTTCGCCACAGGTAATAACCAGAATTTCCAACTCCCTGGTGGGCGGAGGATCTGGCGAATCGTACGGAAGGTAGGCTGAGGCTAGAATGAAAGCCCCACTTCCAGTACCTACGCGTACTGCTGTGAGATCTGGTGTGCACAAGTGCGGCAGTAAAACCGCCTGCACTCCGTGTTTCACCAGCACACACGTCCTCACTCTTTCATTCGCATTGGGAACGTACAGAGTGTCAAAGCTCCCAGATAGTCCCCTAATCCTACTCTTGTAGATCCAGGGTTCCTGTATGAGAGCAATATCCAGCTTCATCTCACCGAAGCCTCGCGTCATCATTGCTGATGCTGCTCTGCTATGGTGTAGATTCAACTGGCAAACCTTTAATTGCCGGAGCTGGCCCACCTCCCGCCCAGCTGACGAGGATTCCATTTCACTGGTCCCCTTGTTCAGCTGCCTTTCCGGCCGGCTCTACCATTTCCTCCGGCTTGTCCTTCTGGAATCGCACGTAGGCAAGGTCCAGCCCGCAGTTGAGTTTCCCCCCTGCACGCCTGACCGCCTCCGCCTCCTCCTTCGGACACCATACGGTGAGAATGGTACCGCCGTTTTTCGCGTCACCATATCTGCCTATGCGACTGACCCTCCACTTAGAAGTGTCCGTCACACAGGCATTTTGACGACGTAATCTGGCTAGGATGGTTTCCTTGCTCTCCGGCGAACCGGGAACTCGGATGATCATCCTCCTCACATCCTTAAGGATGTGAAGGCGCTCCACTCTCAGATTGACTCCTTCCCATAGGTCAGTCATCTTTCCGACAGCTTCGTACAGCCAGGCCTTGGATTTTTGGTTCACGCACCTGAGTGCAATGACCCCGTCCTCCAAGTCTACCTCGGTAATACCGATGTCGCCAGCGTTGTCAGGCAGAGAGTCTAGTGCCTTGAGCAGGGCCGCTTTAAAAACGGTTACCTGCTTCGTGCCCAGACCCTCCTCCCTTCCATCGTCGGTCACACCCAAACGGAGGTCACAGCCTGCTATGCCTGCGTAGGTATTCTCCGTCACAGGCTCCGCACGCACGACCCCCGAGACAGAAGGGTTGACTCCTCCCTGTTTTACAGGTTGAGGTTGTCCACCCTTCCTTTCCTTGGCCTTATCCTCCCCTTCGACAGTAGAACCCACGGCTGAGTGCAGAGACTTTCACCTCTAAACCTCTTCGTGGGTCCCACCTCCTCCGGAGTGGACTCGGCCGATCCCCCAACAGAGGAAGTTGCCTTCTTCTGTCTTCTGCGCTCCCTCTTCCTCTTCTGCTTCAGCTGCTTTCGCAGCCTCACTTCCGAGTCGGATTCCTGAGCTAACGTAGGCCCAGAGCCGGCTGACCTCTTGACACATTGCTACATCGCATTGTCCACCTTCTCTGAGCATACCTCCAGGTTCAGCTTCACTAGCTCGCTCGCCGCCGCTTCTACGGTTTCCTGCGTGACTGCGTTGACATGCGAGTCGTCCACTTCCCTGTTCCTCGTAAGCAATAGATGGCCTCCCCCAGAATCCATGAGGCCGACCTCCGTAGAGGGTGGATTTCCCTGGCTTGCAGGTTTACCACCTGGGGTACAAATTTCCATTGTTGTATCCATTGCTTTTAAGTATCTATCTTAGTCAGGGCGTCCTAACGGGACCACACAAGCCTCACCACCACGTCAAGGTGTAGATACATCGATGAGGTATCCAACCACTTACTGCTTAATGCTTCTAAATCCTGTTGCATTCCAATGTATAAAAATCAGTTAGACACTTCTTTCCTTCCACCTCTCATTCTCATGAATACGTTCTTACCCTACCAACTTCGAGTCAAAAATTTAGGTGTCCATCTGAACTCACAGTTAACCTGCTGTGATCAGGTGTCTCATACCCTATCTAAAGTATATGGTATTTTGCGGCGCCTGTGGTTGTACGCTTCCGTTCTGCCCCTAGGAACTCGTTCAAAATTAATTAAAACTCTAATTTTACCGCACTTCACGTACGCTAGCTTGATCTTTCCTTCTCTCGACGCATCATGCCGTGATAAACTCAATGTAGGCTTCAATGATTGTACTAGGTTTGTTTACAATCTTCGCAGATCTGACCATATAAGTCGATATCGTACTTCCGTTCTGGGGTGCACACTTGAAGTGTACTATTCGATCAAGGCAATGAATTTCATTTATAAACTCTTGCACTCCGACCGTCCATCATACCTCCATGAATATCTTCGATTTGGTCGTACGACTAGAAGAATACTATTTATCCTTCCTAGATTCTCCCACTTAGTTGCGCAGAGATCTTTTTTTGTTCATTATACCCAGTTATGGAACAGTTTACCCGCCGATATACAGAATGCGGGGTCATTAAATGTGTTCAGGAAACGTATCTTCAGCCACTTTACTAGGTAACAATATTCCTTCAGCTGATTTATTTATTTTGCACTTATATTAGTTTGTTTTTCATTCTCCCTTACTTTTATACATTTCACAATTGTTTCGTTTTGTTTTAATTTGTTTAAATTGCCATATTCTTAAGTACATACGCTTTTAGCGGTAAAAGATAATGTAATCTTGATGTACTAAAATTAAAATAATATGTATGATGATAATATGTATGATGATATTTTCTTATAAAATAATTATCTTAATTCGCACTAAGCGCAAACTAGCGTCAGCATTTTCATTTTGTTATCACTTGTAATATGATACCCAGTCACGCTGACACAACAAGCGACTGCAACAAATGATAGTTTAGAAAACATAAAAGTATTCAGTCTTCTTTTGCCGGAGTTCCAACGACTACGAAAAATATATATACAGGGTGTGGAAAAGGTGTGGGAACGGTTCGATATTTCCTGAAGGGTAGGTTTTCGTGAAAAAAGTTTGTAGCAAAAGTTGCTCAGGTTGGAGGGTAGAATCGTTTGCACACGAAACTCACCCCCACCCACTCACCCCCTCGCAGGGGGTGGGGGTAAGTCTGGAATTTCAAATGGCAACCCCTATTTTTTCTCACGGATTGTGATTCTCCGAAGAAAAATATGAAATTTTTGCCAGGCATTTTTTTTATCCGAAGCACCCCTGCACCCCTAAAAATTAAAATTATCCCTAAAAATCATTTATTTGGGTGTACAGGGAAGGTAAGGACAAACAATTGTTTGGAGCAAAAGATTGATATTTCTCGTTGGAGAACCATGAGAAAAATGGGGGTTGCTTTTAAAATTTTAGATTTACCCCCACAGCTTGCGAAAGGGTGAATTTTGGCAACCCCCATTTTTCCTTACGGATGGGTGGGGAAAAAGAAGCGGAACGGGCTGATATCTCGAAAAATATCGATTTTTTGAAAATCTTTTCCATTTTGAAAATTGTAGAGAATCACGCAAACTATCAGATTGAATATTTAATTAAGTATTTGAAAAATTGTTAATTCGATTGTTTTTTAAACAATTATCTTGTTTTTTTAAATGACAACCCCTATTTTTTTACAGATTTAGAATCCTCGTAAAATTTTATAATCGCGGCGCTCCGCGTGTCAGTGCGCCCCACTCTCGGCGTTGCTTAAGCGATTTTCACAGCGCGGTCGCCTTTAGGAATGTAAGAAAGGTAAATGAAAATCCGGAGTGCAACATCTGTTGCGCGAGTTTCTGCTGAAATGTCATAAAAAATTCGAAAGCGAAATAACAAAGAAATATTTTTTGAAAAAATCAGGAACTTGAGTATTCTTGTTCCATGTGTTTGTTTTTTTGTTGAAAAATGAGGTATTGACCAATTTCAACCATTCTTTTCTACTCAGTTTTCTTTGAAAGACGCTTCTGAAATTGCGCATAAAACAAAATAAGTGGTTTGAAGTGATGTTTTGCTACAAACTTTTTTCACGAAAACCTACCCTTCAGGAAATATCGAACCGTTCCCACACCTTTTCCACACCCTGTATATATATATATTCTTAAATACTAAAAAATATTAAAAGTCAAGAAAAATAAATGTTCTTAAATATTAAATATTCAAAGTAAAGGTGTGTTATTTAAAGTTCCCTTTTATTTTCCTCACATAGAGTGCTTCGCGACAAAGAACTTTAAGTGGCGCAGCCAGTAGGCTGCGCAAAGTGTACGTAAAACACCATAATTATTAGCGCGCATCAAAGCGAAGAGTAAAGTGAGAAAACAAATTTTCTTTCCGCGGAGACGTTAATTTATAACACAACATAACGCTAAAAAGAATAATAGTGTTGTTTGGAAACGTCGAAGCGAAGTGTGAAGTAAGGAAAGGAAGAACTATTTTTCGTGCAAACCTGAAGTTATAACACGACAACATTAAAAGAAAATTAATGTTAAGTGTTGTTTGGAAAAAAGCCTTGTGTTGTCGCCCACACAAAACTAAAACCACACACGGAACAGGAGAAGACTCAAAGGACCCATCTTACACCAGAAAGCGTCCATTACACGATACAGAGAATTCATTCAACTTATAGTATCAACACCCGCTCAACAACGCGAAGGAATACAGGTGCAAGAAAAAACATATTCTATAAAAAGTCTTACTTTTTTTATTTTAAGAAATTTCCCTTTTTTTTATAAAACGAAAATATATAAGAAGTTAAATTTAAAATTTAAGTAAAATTTCAAACAAAAAAAATATATCTCTGCGTATTTGTTTTTTTTTTCTTTTATTACTTTTTTTAATATAAAATTTTCTTTAAACGTTTTTTTCCTCTTTCCTGTTACTTCAATAATGAATATATAAATAAATAAAAAATAATAACATATAATTAAATTCTCCCCGCTAAAAGAGATAAATATAAAATAAAAAGTGAGTGCAAACAAAAATAATGTGGAAAAGGTTTTTTTAAACGAAAAAGTAAAATAATTTAAATTTTTTTTTAATTAAAAAAAAAAAAAAAAACAAAAAAAAAAAACAAAGTCTAATTTGAAAAGGAACGACAATTTAAAATTAAAAATTTTCCTAGATCTGATAGACAGAGTTCCCCACCTCCTTACAAGATACGACCATCCATCTCAAAGAATTTTTTCTGATATAATAAAATCAAAACTGAAAGGTCGTGCCCGGGAAGTGATCGAAATAAACAATCATGTCACCGCATGCAACGATATTAAAACCACTCTTAGCAATAACTTTGGCGATAGAATGACTACAAGTCAACTTTTTGACGAACTGAGAGGGATAGCATTTAAAAGTAACGTATCGGAATTTTATAATGAAATGAAAACTATTGTAGGAATCCTTCCACACTGGAAGAAGCTATGCACATACTACATGAAGCTGGTCACGGATTTTCAGGCACAACCGTTAGTAGGGGTCCTACGCGTGAAGATAGGAGCAACTATATTAACAAGGGAAGAATGAACAAAACAGTTAATAATGTACGCTACCAAAATAGAAACTTTTCGGGCTCCAATTCACAATTTATAAACTCATATCAGGTTCCGAACCCACCTGTGAACTTTGCCCCTCAAATTACAAATCCGTATGGAAAGCCTAGCCCACTACAAACGCAAAACCCAAGAAACCACATTCCTACTAATTCTAACTACAGTGGTACTCCTAACCGTAACTTTGGCTCACCATCTACATACGTTAATTCCGCCCATCGAAACCCTTTCTTTAACAACTACAGCTATAACTATAGGGCTAGCAACCCAAACTCTTTTTATAATAACAACAGCTTTCGTAACGCCCATTCGAATATGAATAATAACGGTAACCTCAAAACTCACAACCCAAGAAACAAAAATTGGAATAACAACGATATCGAACCGATGCATGATGACATCAATAACCTCGACATAGTACATATTGGAAATTTTCGGCATCAGGCCGTAACCGATTACCCTACATAATATTTCATAACCGTAAATTTTGAATCGATACAGGATCTTCGAGTTCCTTAGTCAGACCCGGCACATTTGACGATGCCAATAATATAAAATAAGAAAACCCGTTTTTCTCAGATCCCTACTGAAAGATACCATTGCAACTGAAGGAACCATAAACTGTATTAAAGGAATCATTGACGAAAATATACATTTTTTGCTATGCAATTTCCACGACGTGTACGACGGATTGTTAGGAAATGATATACTGATAACTTATAATGCTAAAATAAACTATGAAAAAAAGACCATCACGATAAATCGTAACCTAATTAAATTATACTTCGATTATGAGAAAGAAAACTCGATATACCAAATAGACCCAGGAGAGTACTTTTACAATATTCCAGTTGCAGAACAAGATGGCCATACACTACGCAACGAAACAAAAATCGATAACCACGTCACAATTTTGGAGGGTATTTATAAAACCGAAAACTCAAAAGCGTTAGCGAAAATTCAAAATACGGACGACAAACCACATCATTAGGCCTGCAGCGAATCCTCGCTCTAGAAATAAAAAAATGGAAATGAGATAACCGGTTGAGACTAATTGCAATCGATAGAGGATGGAAAAATGCATCTACAGTTGATTTTGGCCGAAGTTTGGACATGGCCAACATATAAAAAAATCAAACGAACGAAATTTTCACTTTATCTCGCTATATCTCAGTTGATATTGCAGATATCAATTTCAAATTTTAACATATTCTAGTTTGACTAATTCCCTAAATATAAAACTTTAGCCGAACTGGTTACATCATTTAAAAACAAAATGGCGAATGTTTAAAAAATTTCCAACAGATTCGTGAGATTTTTTTGAAGTTATACTTCTTTAGGCGCGTTTTGAAAAATATTATGAGAGTGAATTTTGACGAATTCGCAACGCAACGCAACGGAGGATATCGGCGAAGGGGTGGAGGCAATGGAGGGCAAGCATTTCAACTTCCATTCTTCATGCGCACTGGGGTTATCATTATTATGCACGGTATACAGAAAACGAAGGTAATGTAAAAGCGACGGCAGCTTCGAATACCGTAAAAAAGGGCGCCTGGTGACGTCAGCCGTAATGCTGAAACAACAACAACAGCTTCGATTTTTTATGGGAAGTGTCCCCCACGTGACATCATCACTAAAATACCGTAAACGGTTTACAGTCTTTTACTTTACCTTGTTTCTGAATACCGTGTGATTACTATGGGCATATGAAAACTCGCAGCCGATGCCGGTTCACGATGTCGATGGGTGAGGGGGTTTTTAAGCTGAGGCTATGGAGGGAAATAAATTTTATGTTCGAGTCATCAGCTAAGCGTATGTTTGGTTTTTCGTGGGCATAGGAAGATTCGTAGTGTTTATTGTGTGCTGTTTGTGGGTGAGGGTTTTACTGGATGGAAGGCAATTTCTCTAACTCGTAGTGTAATATCATAGACTCGCCAAGTTTCTAAGTTGTAAAAAGTGGCAAAATATTGTATTTTAACATTTTTTACTGCACGTGCATTACCGGTGATAAGTGAGTTAGTGATCCGAGTGAATAAATTGAATGAAATTGATAAGGTGACCAGTTTTGTTTACATTCATGGTGGTTTTTTCGTGTTAATTTAGGGAAAAAATGTTGGATTTATGTGGTAATGAAATTAAAAGTGAATTTAAAATGGTTAAAAATTATTACGGAATAGTTATTAAAACATAAGTGCAAGTACCACCACACAATTTGAATTACAAAAAATTTTCGGCTTTAATATTTTTAAAAATTATTCTTTAACAAGCTTTAATCACTTTAAATTCACTTTTAACTCAATAACCACACAAATTCAACATTTTTGCCCTATAATAACTCTACAAAACCATAGCGAATGTAAACACAATTGGTCACCTTCACAATTAAACCATTAAAACATATTGGTTCTTCAATTTTATGAAATTGTGTTAATTCAATCACTGAAACACTAATCACTGGTAATCCAGGTGCAGAAAAAAGTGATAAAATACAATATTTTACAACTTTTTATTGTAAAAATAAACTTAAAAACTTGGCTCCACTATGTTATTACACGAGAAATGTCCACCATTCAAGCAAATGTAGGATCGGCACCGGCTGCTTCCAGGCCTGTAGCTACGATGGGTTTGCTGGAGGCCCTCTCAGAACCTCAAATATACAGCGTACTGCAAATTTAAAACATGATATGAACATGCAGCACACTGCTTTGCTTGTCATTTTACCAGCCTCAGCCAATTGAAATACTTTTGATTGCAGCGTGCTGCATTTTTATCTCATGCCCTAATTTTCCACACGCTGCCAATTTTGATGTTCTGATACGGCCTGCGGACGATATAGGCGAAGGGGTAGAGGCTATAAAGGGCAAGCATTGCAACTCCAATCCTTCAGCTATTAAGTTTATTATTATACGGCATATGAAAATTCGTAGCCAAAGTCCGTTCACGATGTCCACGGGTGAGAAGGTTTTTACCCAGAGGCTATAGAGGGAAATAAATTACATATCCTAGTTTTCAGCTAAAGCCGGCTCTAAACGATGCTATGAGCACTTTCCAACGTTGGACGTTTGATGGTAGAACGCATTGTGTGGCCGCTACTCGAACTACGAATGTCCAATGTCAAGCGTCCAACGATGGTGTTTGGACAGGTTCAGAGTGTTGTCACTCAAACGTTTGGAAGCGTTGATGCTGTATTTGCCGATACATTAATGTCCTTAGTATGAAACTCTTCGTATCATATTTCAATTTCCCTTACCCACTCAATTTAATTGAGTAACAACTAAAAGAAGAAGCTAGGGAAGTGAACAGAATTTGGAAGTGACGAATGAATCTACCTAAGGTCGATGAACCCACAGGCGAGTTACGAGAGCATACCGGCAAAATGAGTCTACCCAACGCCTGGAATTCCTCATTGTGACAGAGGACACAGACCATGTCCTTTTGGATTGCCGGAGATTAGCCGAGCAAACTGCTGCACTGTAACCAAGAGCTAAAGGCACGGCTAAGAGCAACGAACGTCTTAGACTATAATGGTACGATCGTTTGATCTATTGACTAAAGTTGAGGAGAAGCTAAATTCCTCAATCAGAAGCTAAGGCGGAAATGAACAAAAAACAAGTGAGTGGGGCTTAGAAGTACCAGTAGTATTATCAGGTAAATAAATGCTGATCCAGCTTTGCGACGCATATTAAGCTTAACATTCATTACGTTTTGATAGAAAATTTGGCGGGTTTTTTCTCTTTTCAGTAATTCGTAGATGGTCCAATTTGTCGAACAAATTATGTCAAGACACCCTTTTCTCGAGTGAAATATAACACCATCTGAAGCAGTTTCCAAAAGAATTAATTTCACTTCATGGGGGAGTATTGCTTACGCTTCATTCTTGGAAGTGCTTTGCGTTTGTAAATTTGTTAGCATAGAAGTCAGGTAAAAAAATATTTCTCCGTTCTGCAAGGAGCTTTCATTCTTTTTCCATATCTCGGTGGCAGCCATTTTTCACAAATAACTGTTTTTTGTCTCACTTTTGTTTGAGATTTCAGCATTCTTCGCTTCGTTACAAAATGTCGTGTAACACGGTTTGTGATACTTGGCATTGACCTCATATAAATTCGGGGTTTTTGTTAGTAAATCGCGCACATTTTTAGTCTTGTTGCTTTGTAAAATATTTTCAAATATTTGGAATGGCCTCGATGGTACTGCTGATAAGTTTTTACCATGATTACATATAAAACACAAATTCTCCCAGTCGAAAGATCCCGTGCTTCGTATACGTTTCCGTGAGTTACCATCAGTATCAAATTCTGAACTTTTCCGAGTCCGCGCCTTTTTATTGTATATACTTCTACTATCATTAAGAAGCAAATAACTTTCTTGAAATACAATCATTATTTTGGTTAACAGACTCAAGAAGAGCATCGATTCCTTTTTTGCTTACTTGTTCGCGCTCGTTTAAAAAGATATCACAAAACCCTTCACTTCTTTGCCATTAATGGACATTTCGAGATTTGTATAGAAATAAATATAATGAATTTAAATTAAGTGAATTACCCAATAGGAAAATATGATGAAACCTTAATCGGATAAAAATTTATGATGAAAATCAAACACTAATATGTAACTTTCTAACAAAAAAATTAACTAGCAGCAAATATTTTAAATCCGAACGTTTATTGCGGACGAAATCGAGTGTCAACAAATGTTAATGTAACTTTTGAACCGGAGGACATTTTGATCTGAAAATTGACAGAAAACTGCCTTAAGTATTTGGCTACAATGTAGTTTAGCCAAAAAAGCGAATTTCAAAAATCTATAACACAACTTTTTGATTAGAAAAAAAAAAATCTCACGAATTTGTTAGAAATTTTTTAAACATTCGCCATTTTGTTTTTAAATGATATGTAACCAGTTCAGTTAAAGTTTTATATTCAGGGAATTAGTCAAACTAGACTATGTTAAAATTTGAAATTGATATCTGCAATATCAACTGAAATATTTTTTTTTTTTTATGTGTTAGTGCTAAGCTCAGGAGTCACCCTTTGTACTACTAGTCCGTCATGTCATTTGTCACGTCATGGTGCAATGTCTAGCAGTAAGCTTAGTACGGGGGATGGGTGGGGGGAATAGGTTAAGGATTATAAAGGTACGGGGGGGTATTGAAGAAGGTGGTGATGAACCCTGCGTTTGAACTCTTGGATGTTGTAGGAGCTCGGAAATACTGACTGCGAGAGATTATTCCACAGTCGAGTTGTTCGATTAACAAACGAATTCATATCTTGTTGAGTGCGTGAAAAAGGGAGTTGCAGGTGCAGGGAATGGGACGAGTGGGCTAATCTGGTGTTGCGGGTATAAGATTGCCGTGGAGGCAGAAGAGCGTTTAACTCGGAGGAACAGTCACTGTGATAGTAGCGATAAAATTTTGTCAGTGCTGCTACATTCCTACGGTGGCTTAGGGGGTCGATGTTGGAGCAAGCGGTATCGTCATTAATTAACTTAAGGGCCTTTTTTTGGACCTTATCTAACCATGCCAAGGTTGTTATTGGAGCGCCGCCCCAAATGAGGGAGCGAGATAACGTGAAAAATTCGTTCAAACCGCACTTACGAAAACAAGGCATTTTCATGATTTTTTTATATGTTGGCCATGTCCAAACTTCGGCCAAAATCAACTGTAGATGCATTTTTCCATCCTCTATCGAATGCAATTAGTCTTAACCGGTTATCTCATTTCCATCACTTCGAGCGAAAAAATGGGATGCGCTGCAGGCCTATATACTCAATTTCAATATGCTTTTCCTCTCGGTAGAGATAAGCGAAGTACTCGACTTCAATTAACATGATAGGGACGGAACGGAAAACGGCAAGATCACTGAACTTTGAGTTCGGTGATCGATGAAGTGTTCCGACTGAATGTGTTTATCGTGTGGGAGGTTGTTGTGTGACATTGCGTAAAGTTTAGTAATTAAACTTTACGCGGTCACTACATACCCCTCCCAGCGTAGCGTTAACGGAATGTTACCGCTTTAGGTGGCTTAGTTTCGTTGTCGCGGTCACAACCGAAGGCTGGCTTTAGCCTGTCAATGGATATTGACTTGGTTGTGCCGTTCAATTCGACCACGAAGTGTTTTCGTAATCGTTTGATTACTTCATATGGGCCCTTATATGGAGGTTCGAAAGGTTTTCGAACTGCGTCGACACGTATGAAAACGTAGTCGACGTTCTCCAGGGCTTCTGGCACATAGACATCCTTATGGACGGATTGCCGAGGATGTATTGCCTTAATGTTCTGCATATGAGAACGAAGGCGACAGACGAATTCTGATTCTTCAATTGGATTTTCATCGGTTGGGATTGAAATCGAATTGGGAAGTCTCAGATTCTGATCGTATACGAGCTCGGCTGGTGAGCATTGTAAGTCGGTCTTAATTGCCGTGCGTATGCCTAACATGACAAAGGGCAAGTCTTCACTCCAATGAGTAGTATTGTCCCTTGCCGTTAAGGCTGCCTTTAGTTGCCTGTGGAACCGTTCAACCATCCCGTTTGCTTGCGGATGGTAGGCGGTGGTCCGGAGTCGATGAGTGCCGAGTAATTTGGCAACTTCATTGAACAGTTTCGATTCGAACTGCGTACCCTGATCGGTCGTGATCTCGAGTGGTACGCCGAATCGTGGAACAAATTCAGTGACGAATTTCTTTGTCACTGTTGAAGCTGAGATATCCCGAATTGGGTATGTTTGAGGCCATCGCGTGAATCTATCGACTATCGTTAAGATATAAGAGTATCCACGAGATGGGGGAAGAGGTCCCACTATATCCATATGGATATGGTCAAATCTATTATTTGGAAGTTTCAAAGCTTCCAATGGAGATTTGGTATGCCGTGAAACTTTGGACTTTTGGCAACCTAGGCACAATCGAGACCACTCATTGCAGTCTTTATTGATCGATGGCCAGAAGTATTTCTTGGTAACGGCTCGTCTTGTAGCACGAATGGAAGTGGGTATATAAGGCCTAGGAAGGCCTGTACTAGTTTCACACCACACCTGATGGGCGGTAAATGGTATTGGCGTGAGAACTAGTTTTACCCGTGAGCCGTTGTTGGGATGTTCTTGTAGAGACTTCAACTCTGTGTCACCTTGTTGAGTCTGAGCTAGTGTAGGCAGGTCGAAGGTGACCGAGTCGACGTTGTCGGTTGCTAGTGAGCGTGACAAGTAGTCTGCGATAACGTTTTGTTTACCCGACACATGTCTGATGTCTGTGGTCAACTGAGAGATTAGACCCAAATGTCTGGTCTGTCGAGGGGATCGTTCGGTCTTTGTGTGAAGGGCGCGAACCAGTGGTTTGTGATCAGTATAGACCACGAAATTGCGTCCTTCAACGAAGTAACGGAAGTGTTTGATCGTTTGCGATCGAATGCAGAGTACTTCCGTTCTGTTGGTGACAGCTTTTTGGAATAAAAAGCTAGCGGTTGCCACCGATGACCGTTGAATTGTTCCAATACGCCTCCGATTGCATAATCCGAGGCGTCAGTCGTTAGACTGTATTTTGCATCCTCGATTGGATGGTTCAGCAGAGTTGCTTCAGCCATCGAGGTTTTCATCTTGAGGAATGCCGCCTGACATTCTGCTGGCCAGTTAAATACTTTATTGGCACGTGAGCGGAAGGTCTCTCAAATGCTCATTTATCGGCACCAACTGTTCAGCCAATTTTGGGATAAATCAGTGATAGAAATTCACCAAAAACTTCTGGATCGATTTGACAGAAGTTGGAGGTGCGAGATCAACTATAGCCTGAACCCGATCGGAAGATGGAAGTATTCCATCCTTTGTAATGCGGTGGCTTAGAAACTTGATCTCTTGTGCACCACAAACGCATTTCTCTAGCTTAATGCTTAAACCGAAGCTATCGAGGCATTTAAAGAGCTCTTCGAGGTGAACTATATGCTCATCCTCGGTTTTACTGGCGATAAGTATATCGTCCAAGTATGCATAACCAGATGAAGCGGAGATGCTGCGGGGGACGACGAAGGTCGACAAATCCCCAATTGGACCATGTGGTCAAATTCTAACTTTATCACCTTCAGTTTCTCCGAATGGAGTCGCCGAGCGGTGACAAAAGGTAATTGCCCTTTAGTCACAATGTGGTGTTGCACATTGTGTTTAACTGGAAGGTTAAAATTGGGCGGTTTTGTTAACGAAGCGTACTTCGTTAATAGCTCTTTGTATATGCCAATAACTCGGCGTGGAAATGTTTCGGGGTTGTAGTCGACTGTGGCGCACACGTTAATTCGAAATTTGGTGCGTTTGTCGACTAAATGCCGATATTCAAAATCGACGGACAGTTTGAACTTCGTTAAGAAGTGCGCCCCGATAATGGCTTTAGTGGTGTCGGCTATAGTATAATAAAGTTGTAAACATATCGTCGGCGTAAGCCGAGTTCAAGTTCACGCAACTTTGTGCCGAAAGCTCGGATCAGTGATCCGTTGGCCGCGTACAGACGGACGTTCGGGCCACCGTTATGGGCCGGGAACGCCTTGGCGGGAACAATTGAAACATCCGAGCCCGAATCAATCAAAGTCCGTCCGATTGTTGGAGTCCCGGACGAATAAACGATATGAGCGGCCGGTTATGTGCTCGCTCATGTCGACCCCCTGCCCCTTTAGTTTTTTTAGGGGCTTTGGTTGGTTTTTTTCGCCGAATTGGCTTGTCCACCACCAAAACTGCAGGGTGGCTTGCATGTACGAGCTTCGCTACCGTAACGGTAGTGAAAATAGCACAAGCTACCCCTGGCTTGATTGGCCCCTTGTGGCCGATTGTGGCCGTCGAGGGCCGCCCTGCCGATTGGTGGGTATTCGGCTTCTCTGTTGACGGGGGCTACGGTCAAGTTTGTCCAGCCGGGCCGTCAGTCTATTTAACAATAATATCATTTTAAACAGCAATATAACTTTTGTACAACTGTAATTACATACATAATATTATTTAACATAAATGCTAAATGTTTTAAAAATTTATGAAGTTTGAAAATACATCTGTCAAACATCATTCGCTTTGACTGCATTCGAAAATTCAGCCAGCTACTTAGAATCATTCCAAAAATCAATCCGCTGCAGCGGGGAATATATGCCCTGCAGCCGATACTGCGATTCTGCTTATTCTGCGTAGTTGGCTAATTTTCGAATGCATCCAAAGCGAATAATGTTTGACAGATGTATTTTTATTAGTACTGACTTCGCTCATATAACAGGAAAAGTTAAAGTGGATAGGTTACCTTTTTACGTTAGTGATATAAATGATGAGCAATTACTTGGTGTTCCAAAATTATAATTTTCAACAGGAATAGAAATAGCTGATGCTATTTATGAATTATTAATAGATTGGAATGTGGACGAAAATATTGTTGCTTTGTTGCATTTACTGCGTCAAATACTGGAAAACTAAATGGAGCGTACACATTATTAGAACAAAAATTTGAAAAATTCATTGGAAATCAAACAAAAAATGAGTAACAGATTAAAGCATTTTATTACCACTGATGAAAAAAAGGTAGATCATGATGTCTATGATGATAATGATGTTGAGCCAGATGACATATCTAGGGAAACAGTTAAACGTATTCCATGAAAACTTGAAGAAATTCAGGAATTTATAAGAAAACCGTTGAGTATTTCATTACGATGAACACATTCGATTTTTTTCAACGGTTTAACATTTTAACGGACTTCCTATATCTCCCACCAGATAAATGGAGTTATAATATTGTATTAATTATAATCAAGCATTCGCCTTTCTTCATGAATTAAGAACTGTTAACGGCACAGCTGAAAGAGGTGTGAAGTTATTCGAAGAATATAATAAAGTATTGAGTAAAGACGAACACAATAAACAATACTTATTACAAATTATAATTGATTACAAAAAAAAAATTGCGACTTACACTGCAACAGCGTTATTAAAGCAAATACTTCCTGGGTAATTTAAATTTTAATTTGTTTGTATTTTCAATATTACACTATTGAAGTACAGTTTATGCCTTTTATTAGCTATAATATTGGTCGTATAAAAACGTTATAACCCGATTTTAACTGGTAAATTTACATTGAATAGGTTAACTATGTTAAATTAGCTTTCATAAATTTATATTGTTGTTTCAACTGATATTATTGTTAAATATTATAAAATATGATAAAACACGCTTTTTCAAAATACGCATGGATGTTATAGAGTTCTGTGTAGATTGTTTGCTAAGTGAGGATCACTGATCGTACACATACTGCTATTATTGTTAAATATTATAAAATATGATAAAACACGCTTTTTCAAAATACGCATGGATGTTATAGAGTTCCGTGTAGATTGTTTGCTAAGTGAGGATCACTGAATGCACGACCAAAGATGAACAGAAAAGCACAAAGCTTTATGCGAAGGCTGCGGTAATTAGTGAGTACAATTTCTCTTTGAACTGATTTTTTTTTATTTCCTTATAAAGACTTTTCACTGTGCTTTTTATTTCATAGCTTTATTATTTGTAAACTGATCTTTATGATTTTGATCATTTTGGAAAGGTAATAATCTGTAGAATGGATAAAAATTTTAGGTTTTAGGGCTGATAAAATGGTAGTTAGGGTTGAACAAAGTGAAGAAAGGTAAGAAATCAATTTTTAAGATTTCGTTCGCCATGAGCGACCTCTAAATCTTTTCCGATTTGCCTAAAATTTTAAATTTCTTCGTTTTTTGCCTATTCGCATATTTCTAGGGGGTGAGACTTAGAATCTAACACTTTCAAACAAATCACTATAACTTCTAAAAGAATTGTAGTAGGATATTGATCTTGACCTTATTGGATCGGGAATTTTTGCAGCTTTACGATATTGTGAATATCAGATGTATATGTACTTGTATTACAGTAGCACAATTGTTTCAGAAGTTATAGCGGTTTGTTTGAAAGTGTTTTAAAAAAAAAATATTATTTAGTAAAAACGTATTATTGAAAAGTTTGTGGGGGGTAATGGAAATGGACCATGATACATTCTTTGCGAACAATTTGACCCACCCTACTGCATATCCACTAGAAATGTATACTTGTATTACAGTAGATAGAATTTTATGATTAGTTGCAAAAATGAAAAAAATTGGCACTTTTCAAAATAACACTAATTTTCTGTTATTATTTTTTTTTTCAAAAAATATTTCTTTGCAGCCTAAAAAACTTCATAAAAAACTAACAACGTTTATTCTTGTCCGATTTGTTAAAAAAGTTGATCCAAAGATTGAGAAAACAGTAAAAAATTAACCTTTTTACATATTACCACAATTTTTATAAAAATTTTTAGGAATTCAAAAATTGCCTGGGCATTATTAAGTATTTAACGGTAACACTTTAGATATTTCTTTTGAACAAATTAGATCATGTCACAACATCCACCTTCAAGAGCACTTTTTATGTTTGTATGATTTCTCACTCTTTCCTTTGAAGCTTAAACAAGGATTGTCGTATCCTTCAATTAGGCGGCTTAAAAAATATTCAAATCCTTTTTTTATTTAGGTGGCTTTCCTTAATTACATTATTGCCTGCGTTTGTCCTTTCATGATACTGAGAAAAATAGAATAGATCTTGAGAAATCCTGAAAACTCTTTCTTAAATTGTATGGATTTAAACAAGATCATTGTGTCTTCAAATTGGTTATTTCATTACCCGGAGTGATATAACGACATAAGTATAAATAGCATTTCCGGGTATATTTATGCTTCAGTTATTCGTTATGTTATGGCAGACAGCTGGTGGTGGTGTTATGGCAGACAAATGCTTTTTCGCAAGCTCAGAAAGTATCTTGTTGTCAATGATTTGCGACTTGAGAAAACCAGTGCATCAAATGGCATTTAAAAAAATAATACACATCAGGCAAAATCTAGATGGAACAACATTAAGGGAGTATAAAACACTTAAAATTCATTTTAATTGCACTGATTGTATTAATATGGTAGATTTGGATGACAACAATATTCTGTACGAACCACCATACACAAGAGACATACCTCTTGAGCACTTCGAAGACTATTATGAGAGCGATGAGCTGATAATCAATATTCAAATACCGTGCCACATTCATAGCACTGAACGCAATGTACAAGAGCTGACTAGAGCATCCAAACATGTTACAGAAAAAAACAAACCAGGAGATCTTGCCGCGTCTGCGAAGTCGAGAGAAAAATCTCCAGATTTCACAGCAAAAAAAAATTCCAATAAATCCTTTTAAAAATTTTAATATTAAAAGTTTTTATACAAGTTTTATTTAACATTTCATTGTAATTTTATGTTTTGGAGAAGGTGGTAAAAATGTTAGGTAAACTGTGAAATTGTTAAATTGTTACTGTTTGCTCAAACTTTGAATGTACTTTTCAACCAAATCGAACAGGAATATATAATAATAGGCCCAAAAAATAAAAGTTGTTAGTTTTTTAGGAAGTTTTTTTTTAGCTGAAAAAAATGGTTTTCCAGGAAAAAGTCATAGAAAATGGGTGTTATTTGGATAAGTGCCAGTTTTCTCTAATTTTTTGCAAATAAACATCAAATTCTTTCTACTATAATCAAGTAAACAGCTGATATTCACATTGGTGTAAAGCTGTAAAAATTCCCGATCCAATAAGGTCAAGATCAATATCCTACTACAATTATCTTAGAAATTATAGCGATTTCTTTGAAAGAGTTATTAAAAAAATAATCATTTGGTACAAAGTATATTTTTGAAAAAAAAAGTGGGAAAATTCCTGATCCAACGAGCCCAAAACCATTATCCTATTACAACTATTTCAGAAGTTATAGCGGTTTGTTTGAAAGTGTTTTAAAAAGCAATTATTATTTATTAAAAATCTATAATTGAAAAGTACGGGGGGTACACTTCATCCAAAATATATAGTTTCTTCGCGAAAAATACTTAAAATAACACGAATTTTAAGAATTTCGCTGAAATGGACGATGATACATTCTTTGCCAACAATTTGACCCACCCTAATATATATATATATATATATATATATATATATATATATATATACCTATATATATATATATATATATATATATATATATATATATATATACATATATATATATATATATATATACCTATATATATATATATATATATATATATATATATATATATATATATATATATATATTAGGGTGGCCCTTATTTCGACTTTTTTGACTTTTTCCAAAAAGATCCCCCCAAAAATATGCGAATGGATGAAAAACGGGCCAGTGTGAAATTTTACGCCAATCGGGAGTGATTTAGAGGTCCCTCAAAATCGTCAAAGTTTCGAAAAATTTGATTTTTTGGCATTTTTTCTTTTTTAGCCACCCCTGAAATATTTTATTCCAACCCTGACCGACAAAATATTATAGATATTTTAATTACCTTTCTAATAAGCCAAATTTATAAAATAACGGTTGACAAATAGAGAAGTTATGGCCATTTATGCTATAGAAAACCAAACATTTTAATTTCTATAAGAATATTTCATAATAATTTAATTTTCAATAAAAACCACTAACAATTTAGTCTAGTTTCGACTTCCATAAGGATAGAATCTAGAGATGCGCCGAATATGGGTTCGACCGAATACGAACATTCGGCCGAATGTTCGGTCAAAAATGTACCGAACCGAACATTCGGCCGAATTATTCGGTTCAGTTTTACGCAGTAAACAGGTTCATAAAGGTAAGCGAAGCGTTCTGTAAAGCGGCCTACAGGCGACAAAGTTGGTTGACAACAAAGTTGGCATCATGAAATATACAGACACTCCAACTTGATTGTCAACATCCGCGCAAACGTCAATGAAGTGCACGGATCAAATTACTTTTTTCTAATGATGTTCGCCGGCTAAGTTCTCAACACCGCTACAGACATACACATGGTTGCCAACTTCTACTAAAAATCAAAAATTTTTGATTTCATTCCAACCGTCGACCAACTTCGATTTTAAGTTGTCAACCAACCTACACACTTTCAACTCTGACACCAAATGTTGCCAATTTTGTTGGCAACCAAGTTTGTCGTCTATAGGCCACTTAAGTAGCAGTGTTCGCCCGCCCCTCCACCACTTTGCGCTAGCTCGGCTCGCTCATTCAATGCGCCGTCCTTTTTTTATTGCAATTTTTCTGGTGATAGATAAGTTATCGCCAAAAAATAAGGAACTAAAGCAAGAATGTTGGGAAATGATAATTCCATAAACATTTAGGCCCTATGCACATGAGGCGACTGATTTGCAATCCCAGTTTCAAACTGGTTTCACCATCACGCTCACAACCAGTTTACAACCTAAATAAAACCTTTGCCCACACACCACCGCAACTGATTTTTGATCAATCAAATCATATCAAATCTGTGCTTACGAAGATTTTGTTGAATAAACTTTGACACGTACAAATGCAACCACGCAACTGAAACTGGTGGCATTTCCAAGCGTACAAGCGTTGCATTCGGTGACAGCCAATATAGAAGTGTGTATTCGAATGCATGCAACGCAAATGTCGGTCTACTTTGCACTTTTTCTGCATTGCCGCATTCGACATAGCACACACACAATCATCCACTCGTTACTTATATTTTTGGGTGCTCGCCGCGTGTCATGGAACCGTTGAATGCAACGCAGGTACGCTTGTCTCTCACCAATTTGATATTGCTTCCGACCCGACAAGAACAGTCGCACGCAAGCAGTTGCAAAACTAGTTTCAAATCGGTCTCGTTTATGTCGACTCGTGTGGGGATTCCCCATTTTTTTATTTTGTGTAATTTTTGATTTTGTGAATAAATACAAAACAAAGAAGTGTTGGTTTCATTTACAAATACTACCTACCTAGAGTTCCATAATAAAGATTCTTTAACATATGTATAATACAATTTAAATATTCGGAAATTATTTGGCAAACTAACCGAATATTCGGCCGAATACGAACATTAAAAAAATACGCCGAATATACCGAATACGAATATTCGGCCGAGCATTCGGCGCATCTCTAGAATCGCTAAAAGTGCCAGAAGTTAAAGTTTGATCAGTGGAATAATTTAGATTGCCAGTAGTTTAAATTGTTTGTTTTGTTTATAGTGTTTTCGTTAGAAACTTGTCCTGTTCATAAAAATTGATTATATTTTTTAATAATACATAATTTAAAGATTCATATGCAAAAATGAGTACAATAGCACATAAAAATTTACGTTCACACATATATTTAGTTGGAAGTGCATATTCCCAAATTCTTGGTGCAAAGCTGCTTTCAAACAAACAAGTTCTGTCAGTGTTTTTTTATAACCATAATATTGTAAAATTAACTATTCGTGAAAGTGCGCGTTTAGTTATTGAAGAAGCTACAATATTTTGGGCTAAAGCTAGAATTCCAACTAGATACAAACAACGCAGTGTTGAAAAATTAGAAAATTTGCATAAAGAGTGGCTTAAAATTTGTAGAAATAAAAATAGAAGATCTGAAACTCAGTGTAACAGAGAAAAGGAGTTTGTCGAGCAATTGGATGATCTTTTTGACATTGCACATGTCGATGCACTTACAATAATGAAATGTGAAGAAGATAAAAAATTTTTAATCGCACAACGTGAAAAAGGTCGCCAAGGATGCTTAACAGGTGTTGACATGAAAGCCCTACAACAAGCAAAAAGAAAAGCGGAACTTTTAGACTCAGAAGAATCAAGAAGAAAAAAAGTAGCGCAATCTACGGAACTACCTACTGATAGTACAAAAGGTATTACGCTGTCATCAGAAAGTGTAACTGATACTGAAACTTCATCTCCATCTACAAGTGAAAATGTAGCTGGAACAAGCCAATCTCAAATAAGAGGAAAAAAACATTTCATTAATTCCAGAGTTATGTCCGCATTGGATAAATGCAAAATAAGTGACCGTTTAGCTATGCATGTTATTATTGCGGTTGCAGAAGCATTAGGTCATGATATTAGTGATTTAATAATTAATCGTTCAACGTTACAACGTCAAAGAGAAATAAATAGAAGAGAAAAAGCAACAGAAATTAAAAATGCATTTAAGGTACCTACAAATTTTTATTTATTTATGTTATTTGTATTTTATATAAAAAAAATTTCAGATAGATTATGGTACTTTGCATTGGGATGGAAAACTTTTACCGGAAATAACTGGAAACGTTAAGGTAGACAGACTACCTGTTATAATTAGTCACAATAATGGTGAACAGCTATTAGGTGTTCCTAAATTATGTACTGGAAAAGGAATTGATATGTGTGATGCGATATATGAACTTTTAATCGAATGGAATGTTGACCAAATATATTCGCACTTTGCTGTGATACAACCTTTTCAAATACAGGAAAAATCAACGGAGCAGCAACACTTTTGGAACAAAAACTGGAAAGAGATTTACTTTATTTACCATGCCGCCACCACATATATGAAATCGTACTGAGAAGTGTATTTGAATCCAAATTCGGATCCGTTACTTCCGGTTCTGATGTTCTTTTATTCAAAAGATTTCAATCAGATTGGCCAAATATAAATAAAATGAATTTTAAACCAGTACTTCAAGACGAAAAACTTTTACGATTTTAATTGATGTAAAAAGAAGAAATTTCAAACTTTTGTAAACATCAATTGGAAAACAAAATAGTAAGAGACGATTACCTAGAGCTATTAGAGTTGACTTTAATTTGTTTAGGCACAAGTTCTAAAACAATATTTCGCTATCCAGGACCGATGCACCACGCCCGATGGATGTCTAAAGCATTGTACTCGTTGAAAATATATCTATTTCGAACAGAATTTAATTTAACAGAATCTGAAGAAAACAAATTAAGAGATATATGTGCTTTTATTATCCGTTTTTATGTGAAGGCTTGGTTTAACTGTCCTGTGGCATCATCAGCGCCATACCAAGATTTGTGTCTTATACGAGAAATTTATAATTACAAATCTTGTGACAAACAATATCTGAAGCTGTAATCAAGAAGTTTCGAACCATTTGTGGTACCTATCAGACGAATGTGTTGCATTAAGTTTGTTTGA